>JABGLZ010000884.1:65761-130514 GCA_014705045.1 Colletotrichum theobromicola | reverse complement strand
CCGGGCTATTTTGCGCAGCGTTGTTTATTCCTCCCCCTCCCCCCCCCTCGGCTCCGCTGACCGTGTGTTTTGCAACCAACCTCTGCCGTTCTTAAACAACTTTTAGCGCGACTCTGCCGATCCAACCTGCTGGGTTTGGGGCGGATGAGTGGGGAAATTTTGAGGGTAGAGTAGAAAGAGACTGGCAAGCTCACAAAGTCTAGATCTCGCAGGGCCCGAGCACCGGGGCCGTCCCTGGAGCAGGAAGCTTCATGCGGCTCGCGATCTCCAATGTCACGCTCTCCGGGCCGGATTCACGTCCACGTCAGCCAGGGTTAGTTGAGGGGGGAAAGTGATGGAACGAGAATGGAGGCAGCCGCAGAACATGTTCTCGCTGTCGTTTTCTGACGACATCTGATTCTATATGCCGGTCCTCGAGTAATATGTGGGACTAACACGCCGGTTCCCTCTTTTTTCCCCGGACTGTTCATCACTTCATCTCGTCTGTCGGGGACCCGTCAACTTGTTCTTCTTGTCTTTCATTCTTCTCTTGGCGGTACTGAAGCTTGAGGCTTCGTCGCTTGATTTTGCAATAGGTTTCTTTATTTTACTTTATTTTATTCTTCCGACTTCTGCTTCGACGTTTCACTTCTTTGCTGCTGGGCGGCCCTTTTTGAACTTACACTCACTTCTGGGGTCTCATTCGTCCCGGCGATAATGCGTTTCTCATCTCTCGTTGCTGTTGCCCTCTTGGCACTTGGCGAGGGGGGGCTTTGCGATGATCGCCAAGAAAGCCAGTTGAAGATGTTTGGTGTAAGTTGCTACCATGTGCCGCTCACACTAATCCCCAAGACATGACCATCAACCATGTCTGCCTCACTCTGCTTATAATCAGGCTGACCTATTTCCTATCTAATAGGGTAGCGTTGCCGGCCGTGCCGCTGCTCTTGTCAGACCAAGCGTCGAGAAGCCTTCAGTCACGAAGAGGCAAATCAGCTTCTCCGGCGGCGGCATCAACATCGGCGGACCAGGAGGTCTTCAGCTCGGCGGCGGCGGCAAAGGAAAGGGCAACGGTGGTGAAGCTGGAGCGGCGGCCAACCAGACGGCCAACGGCGGCGGAAACGGCGGTCTCTCCGTCGGAGGAATCCAGCTCGGCGGGAAGAAGAATGCGGGAAGCACCGGGAACAGCGCTCTCGACGCCTTCCTGAACGCGGCGAACGGAAAGAAGAACGGCACCGCCAACGCCGGCGGTGCTGCTGGAGGCGCGGCCGGCGGCAAGGGAAAGGGGAAGGGGAAGGGAGAAGGTGGACCGGGTGCTAACCCAGGCGAGGCGGCAAAGGCTGAACAAGGCCTCGACTCGAATCCTGGCGAGGCGGCGAAACAGAATGAGGCTGCGAAGGAGGCACAGCGGAAGGGCAAGGGCAACGGCGCTGGGACTGGGGCTACTCCGCCGGCTGGGGAGGTACAAGCTCAGCCCGGACAGGCTGGCGAGGCGGCCAAACCTCCTGGAGAAGCGGCTAAACCTGCTGGTGAGGGCGGCCAGCCCAAGGCAGTCCAAGAGTCGGAGCAGTTTAAGGACAATGCCGGCATTACTCTTGGAGCTGACGGCCAAGTCCAGAATGGTACGAATCTCTCTTCCCTCCCGTCGCAAGTTGCAACTAACATCGTAAACCTAGTTGGCGGCAATCTTGGCATCACCAAAGGCAGCGATGGTAGTACCTCTGTTGGCGGAAAATCCGGTAAGACCTTCTCTCGCCTTCAACTTCAAGAACCGATGACTGATGAATTTTAGGCATCAACATCAGCCCCGGGGGTGCTCAAAGACAAGGCAAGGGCAAAGGCAACGGACAGCAGGCCGCACCTGCAACGCCACCAGCTGAGGGGCAGCCGGCGACTCAGCCCGCCCCTGCCGAGCCCGCCGCTCAGCCCGCCGCTCCTGCCCCGGCCCCGGCACCGGAGACGGCCCCACCTGCAGCTCCGGCTACCCCCCCGGCGCCAGAGGCTTAAAGCCCCTACATTCGTTGACGAGAAGCTCGTTAGTGTAGGTATAATTCAACGAGTCTTCTCGGATGGTTGCATTCAAACCAAATATTTTGTCTCGTGCTCCGTGTTGTAAACAGTTTGAGCCCATGCTATCCACAACATCTGTTCCGCAAGACTGCACTCTCAAATGACTAATCCTGCTACAATAAGGACCTTCTTCTCTCGTTTCATCTGACAGACTGGTAAATTCGGTGACTGTTACTTCTCTCAATACTTTGCTTCTTTTCCACGAAGACTTTGCTCCCTCGCCCACATTTACCTCCGATGTCTAGATGAGAGTGCAGATAACTTGACTCTTAGTTCCGAGGCTCTGCATCAAGTCATGTCCGGTCGAGACCGGTTGATTTGTCTGAGTGAACTTTGCCATGCGATCATTTCTTTTCAAATGTCCCATCGTCTAATTTGCCGGGAGTGACCCATAACAATGCGCGATAGACCATCTTCTCAAGGGATCTGGGGCGAATTACTTCCAAGTAGCACTTGTCAATCGATACGTAGACCATGCTGTGTCTTATTAACCCAGATCACTGTTTCACAGGCCCTTGATCACGAGAGGTCGGGCATCATGTGAAACTAAGGATATACAGCAGCACTTCCTAAGCAAATAGTTCGGTGATATGGCTGGATATTGGAGTTGAAGGGGACGGTGGGGGAACGGCGGAGGGTTCAACGATATCTTCGACTGAGGGCACGATCAAATCGTCTCATCGTCGAACTGTTCGAGGAAAAGCAGCGGGAAGCCATCATAGAGCCTGCGACCTTCAATCGCCGCCTCTTTCATCCTGTCGACTGCTTCATGATGCCAACAATACGTGCGCGGAGAAATAGCAGGTTGTTAGTTTCTCCAACTGCTCAGGGGCTCTTTAGACCAGTTGAACTTTCAATGAGAAGGTGTTTGGAGAAGCTGTGGCGATCTGCGGGCTCTCGATTTACCTGGCGTCATGCGGCAGGCGATTGGAAAGGCTGGAGAAGAGCATATGAGCAGTTCGCGGCAATGCAGACATCGTCTCACTGAGCCTTAATGGACAATCTTTCGTGATCGAAACAAGAGGTCCTTCGTTTTCACACAAACTTTGGCGAGAGTTGGACACAGTAATGTGTCAGTGTCGCGATATTTTCACATACCTTGGGCTGTTCGATTGGCAGTCCTCCGACGATCATGGACTTTGGTTGAGCCAGTGTCTCAACCGGATGGGCTCCGTCCTCCAATCACGTATCCAGTCTTGTTCTGTTGGGCAAATCCAGCCTCTTTCTGTCCTTCCGCTTCCATTTCTCTAGTATGCTAGGGTGCACCCGTAGTCAATGGCCATGCATCCGTGATCGGGCGTCTGCGATGCGTGTCCATGGGTCGTTGGGCATTATTGAAACTGGCGGGTGCCGAAGTTGATCGTGATGATTCGTCAGATTTCGACGCCGAGGCTTTTCCTCCATTGTTCGACATATACAATGTCTGACCGCTGGTTGCTCATCATTGCCACGTCTCCTAGTCGCCCCTTCTTGACACTGCCGTTGAGTCTGCCATTTGGACCTAGCCACGGGAGGTCCCGCTGACGGTTGGTAATGGCGCCGGCAAAAGCTCCAGAGATAGTCTTTCAAAGAACGGTCGAATTCCGTTGGAGCAAGTCCGAATCCATAGCGCCGACGCGATCGACGTTTCCGAAGAATATTCTTGGTCCCTGAATCCGAGGACGTGGATGCCCGAGTTGCTAGAGCCTCGCGCTTGGCCGAATCGCGGATAGAGCGCGAACAGCCCCTGGGGAGTTGGTAAGAGGGCATCCGCACACATATGTAGGAGAACCAAGATGTCCCAACGGACGGTACTGACTCCAGCCATGTCTCAAATCCTTCCAAAACAGAACAAATGCAGGATTCTGGCCCGCTTATCGAGCTAGGTGCGATTCAATAGGCATCCGAAAACTGCAAAGCGCGCCTTCGACCATCGGAGACCTGAACACTGAAAATTCCATATCAACAAGGGGAATTACTCGTGAACAGCACCCTGATGCCCAACGCGAAGCGCAAGAACCAAGTGAAGGTTGTGATGTGATTCTACAAGGACGAGGTGTTGTTGAGTCTCGGCCAATGAGAAGTGTTGCGGACCTGCGGGGTGGATCCCTCCGCAGTCCCACCGGTGGGTATTGCGTATCTGCCGACCACGTCGTCACTCCATCGCATTCTCTTTCGGTGTATTCCTCAGTTCTCGCTTTCCTATCTTGTCTCTTGTCTCTTGCAGTATCGACTGATGACCGGCATGGTTTCACCTCCGTGTCTGGTATCATCTCCATCAGCCCCAGTTGCAATGATCTGGAGTCTTCCCCATAGTAGGGTCTGGTCCATGGGCTTCTGCTGGTTCAGAAATCCTACACGGGAATATCTTGACTCGCGAAAGGCTTTTTGTCATGCGGTAATTACATGATTGCAACTTCATGTCTTGAGGCAACGCGGAAGATCAATATCCATACGAGACACAGTCATCATCCCCAAACCGAACTAATGCACCGTTGCGATGTCATATATGAACTAGTATTATGAGCCAACTGCCTAAGGTAGCTGGCGTGATTTTAGGTCACTCTGCCACGACTGTGACAGCAGACCCGTTAAGCTAACTTCCATGAGTATCCAATCATCTATTTTACATTACACAGTTTACATCGTGTTACAACGCGTTGGGGGGGTATTGTGTTTTCCTCCGTATCCTCTCCCGTCGTCTCATCCAGAAACCTGAAAGGTTGTCTTGACATGGATACCGTTGGGGCTGACCTCGCGATTCAGCTCCTCGTCCGAACGCTTCGCCGAGACAGCAACATCGTTCTGCGTCTTCATGATGCGCTCCTCGCTGTCGTTGTCAATCTCAGTCCATCCCAGACCCCTGCGGCCGTCCTTCGTAAGGCGGTCCAGGCGGTGGGTGCTCTCCTTCGCGCCAATCGTGACGATGTGGTTGGCGGACTCCTGGCCGCCCGTCTTCGAGCGGTTCTTGGAGGTGCGGGAACGCACCGCTGAGGCGTTTTTGGCGATCCAGGGACCCAAGACTGGGGCGTTGACAGCTAGGATGCCGACGAACTGCCAGGGTGAGAAAAGAGAGAAACGGGTTAGTCGGACGCGCATACAGAGTTTGCCGGGGTGCGGGAAAGGGGGGGCTGGGGGGGAGATTGCGTGCGGTGCGTGGGCCACACTTACTGTTTCTCTGATTGACCAGATGGTGCCCAGATTGATGGACTGTGCATCCTGCAGGCAAAGGATGCAGCGAAGCAGCGTGGCAATGATGATGAAGATTCCCGTGCAGAGCCAGAGGGAGCAGATGATTTTGCTGGACAAGTCAGTTAACCGGAACAGACAGAAGCATTTGGGGCGAGAAGGACCTACCGTGCCATTGGCATCTGAACAGACCACAATAGTGGTAGCGGAATGTACAAAATCATCATGTCCGTTCTGGAATACACTGTCAGTCTGGCTATGTCGTGAAGCCTCTTCTCTTGAGGGACCTACGTGACGTTCGTGATTGCAAGGGCAATGTAGTTGGGGATGTTCAATGCGCAAGCGTCTAGAATACAAAACAATCAGAAATGTCAAACAGCGAGAAAGGGGTCAAGACGCACCACCTGGGTAGGGATACACCTGCCAATTCGCATGGAACGGCTGGCATCTCGTCAAGATCACAATAATGGTGACGATGTAGAGGACAACGCAGGTGCAAGCGGTGATGGTGACCATCCTCCTTTGCGTCAAGTTCAGCCTGTATCAACCGGGTCAATGATGAACGAGTTCATCGCAGAGTCGCAACATCGATCAAGGTCATCTTACGTGAGTCTTCGGTACAAGAAGAGCATACACGCCTTCAAGCACCAGATGAGAGTAACGTATAAACACCATCCTGCCAGCAGGCACTTGGAGCCAACAACTATTCTTTCGATTTGCTTGTCGGAGAGCGTCAAGGCGATCTCATCGGTCATACCAGTGATGCTGCCATATTGTCCTGGACAAAACGATTGTTAGAGTTCAGACTAGACACCAACTGTCAAGGGGAAGCGAGAGTGTTCTCACCGATCAACTCCAGCATCACCAGTTCTCCCTAGACCCAAAAGTCAGTTTCAACCTCTCTTCAGAGCCCGACGCGGCCAGGGACCCTCCGCATACCGTCCAGAAGAACACTGCAATCAGTGCAAAGTAGTCATCGCCCTCCCAATTGGTCCCGACAATAGTCGACCTGTAGACAATGCGGACGAGGAGCACGAGCAGCCCGATGGCATACTCGGTCCAAGCCTCGACCTGGAACGGTGTCGCCATGGTGGAATGGTGGTGGTGGGGTGAGGATAGGCTATGCAGTTGCGGTGGTTTCTCGTCCGCAAGTTTGCCCCCTCTTCGCTCTTATGTGGCCGGCCTCCCTTTTTCTTTCCCACTCCAAAGCTTGTCGGGGCCCAAGCATGAATTATACAAAATCCTCCTCAACCCCAAATCGAGTCACGGACCTGGCAGCCTTGCCCGCCCAGACTGCCGAAATCAGAAATGTTCTTCAACCAGGGGTGCAGATTGACTACGCGTGGTGCCATTTGATACCTTGAGTTGCATCCCGACAACCCGCTTTGAAAGGGGGAAGCCAATGGCCATATGGTGCCTGAATCGCGAAGGAGTCTTTCCGCGGTGCTAGCGTCAGGTCTGCAATATGGATCAGCGAGTTTGTACCAGAAACCCGAGGCTGCAGAGACTGGGAAAGGCGTCCTGCTGCCCACTTGGGGTGGTGGGGTTTTGTGTCTCTGGTGGAACGTTAGTCGGCTACGCACCGGTCCCTCATCCCTGCGAGGTCTCTTTTCGGGTGCCGTCCAAGACATGACGCGCAGTCTGTGTGGTTTTATGCGTCTGTCATCTGGTGAGGGCTGAAGCATCTCCCAGTCTGTTGTCTGTAATGGCTTACCGGTGCGGAGCTGTCATCCCGCAAGCCACTCTTCTAGCCTACAGTCAGTGCCCGCGGAACCTAACCCCAGATACCGGTATGTCTTATCATCCACGCGTACGCTAAAGAATAGCGCCCAACGGCTTCTTGGAAAGCCGTTTGCTCGAGATAAGACACTCATTACGGTCACAAAAGGAGCCGGAAACTGGACGGATGTTCCGAGTATTTACCACAGGATTCAGCCACTTATTCGAGACTACCCCAAAGTAGGAAGTGAGGTCCCGATTCTATGGGCAAGGATATGTCCAACATTGGTAAGTCCCCTGCCCGAACGTGCGATGCTTGCCTGCAAGTTTGCCGGGCCATGTTTGTCCATGGTCTTTGTCTGAAGACCCCTGTAACTGCAGAGCTGCAGAGATGGCGGCACGCGCGTGGACGGACTCTGCCATGCTGTTCGACCCGATGGATATTGGCCAACTCTTTACGAGGGACCTGGTCTTCAGTTATCGCCTTGGTCCTTGTACCTCCATGTAGCTTAAAAGCTTAGGCCCCCGAGTTCCTTTCTGACCCGGGAGGATTCATCATTCCCCGCCGCCAATTCCATATCACGTATTACAAGATGCTCGTCTCCGCCATCGCAGAGCACCTCCAGTGCCCCCGAAAGATCCCCGCAAAGACACCTACGGACTGGCAACCTCCCTTCCCAGCCTACAGCGCTGGCTTCCCCAAAGCCACAAAGGACCTCGTCTTTGCTGTCATCGGCGCCCAGTATGCTTCCCAAGACAAGGCAGATGGCGATGCCGTCGCACGGTTGACGCAGTTCACCACCTCCAAGGCCGTCGAGCCCGAGAGTCGTCCTCAGTTCGCAGAGTGGGCTGCGGTCACCGATACCCACGGATACTACAACATTGCACACCTGGCGTACTGGCCCAGCAAGGCGGCTTACGAGAAGTGGTCTGTCGACTCCGGCTTCAAGACATGGTGGGATGAGCTTGATCCCCAAGCCGAACGCCACGGCTGGTTCCTCGAGATGTTCCTCCCCACGATGGACCGCTTCGAGACCGTCTTCTCCAACAACGAGATCCCCGAGGGAGCGGCACACATGAGAGAACGCGTGATCGGACCCATCAAGGAGCATGTATACTGGGGCAGCATGCGCGACAGAATGGCAGCAGCTCAGAGCGACGAGCTCGTCGGCGAGAAGGTCGAGCGAGCCACAAACGGAACGACAAACGGCAACGGGGTCCCCAAGCCTCGAAGGGTCCAGGTTTCCGGCAAGAAAAACCTCGCCGTCATCCGATCCGGCCAGGATTGGTCTGGAACACTGCCCGAAGAGCGGGAGCTGTACCTGTCAACGATGCACCCCGTGCTCATCGAGGGCATGAACTTCCTTCGCGACCAGGGAGCCGAGGTCGGTTGCCATAGCTGCCGATTCATGGACCTCGTCGACCCCGCGACGGGCAAGGCTGACAAGGACCGCACTTTCGGATTGGCCTTCTTCGACGACCTTTCATCCCTCGAGGGTTGGGCGAAGGAACACCCGACATATTTGAAGATCTTTGGAGGCTTCTTGCAATATGCCAAGAAGCTGGAGAACAATGTTTCGCTTCGTCTGTTCCACGAGGTGTTGGTGTTGAAGCCGGAGCAGCAGCATTTTGAGTACGTCGGTTGCCACTCCGGTACTGGATTGCTGGCGATCGTATAATAGCCATTCAATACACAAAACTCCCACCGTCAAGCTTCGTTGCCATTTATCCCGTGAATGACCGCTGAGTCTGCCTGCAATGAATCGCGATCAGCAGAGACAGGGTACAAATTATTGGTCAGATCGCCATCGAGCTAGAGATCGGATCGCAAGGACAACCCCTGGAGGCATCAGAGACATTGCGCGCGGAGTTGACCCAGGCTCGGTCCGGTGACATGGGCCATGACTCAACCCGGCCAAAGTTATCTTGCGGGGCTTTTGACTCCGCAAAGCTGTGGGAAACTAGGGCCTTGCAGATGACAGCACGGTTTCACAGATACTGCCCAATATACGAATATGTACATCATCCCAGCGTGTCAAACAACACAATCACAGCAGCTGAAAGAGACGATAGCCTACTATTCGGAGACCCGCTGTTTCTGCCAAACCGTCATGGTTTACTGTGTTCGTGTATCTTCACATACGATAACTACATTGTAGACTTCGTTTCCAAGTCAATGTCTTCGTTTAGCGTCATGCTCAAGACTATTTTGCAAGTCGTTTCAACATTAATGGTCATAAGTCAAACTAGACCCGCTTACAAAAGTAAGCAATATCTTAACTATAATACTAGGCTATGGTTCTTCTCAAGGTTTAAAGTTTCATCAGATTAATCACTCATACTACGAAATTACTAACCAAGATGCGCTATCTTACACAGGAGAAGTTGATATCTGTCCTATAAACCGTTGGCTGTACGTGTTGGGCGGCCGTGTTTACCCAGTGCAAGTTCCACAGCTCTCGCAGCCTTTATACCTTGTGCTACAGCGCCGTCAATAAATGCTCGGAACCCTTGGTCGTAGTCACCGCTGGCGAAGATTACGTTGCCAAAGGACTCATGCAACGCGTCCATGTATTTCGACGTGTAACCTTTGTCCGCAACGGCCCAACCACCACGAAAATACGGATCATTGGCATAATCACACCAAATCTGTCGAAACAAATGTCGCTAAAAGTAAGCCGTTGTCCTGAGGATAAACAAGGGGAAAAGGTTGTGTTCCTACCAAACGTTTGATCTGTAAATCGGGATGTCCAGCTCGTAGCTGGTCCAAAACTCCGTGGGGATCTGTGCGAGGTTGGATCGTACTGACGTGAAAGGCGACTAAGACCGTATCATTCCCCCACGCGGCGACTGATTCACCAGTCATTGTGAACGTGAAGTCGTCATTGTCGGCGAACATACTACGGCCGACCCAGTCAGTTCCAGTCGCTACAGCGATAACTTTAGCCGCAATATTCCCAGTTGCTTGAGCATATGCCTCTGCTTTAAGGTGCGGCAAAGCTGGCGAGAATGATATCTGTTTCAATACGGCCAATGGAACTGTCACAATGACCTTTCGTGAGTGATAAACCGTCCCGTCAGTCGTCGTAATCGTCGTATCATTGGCGGAGGTAGTGTCGATTGAAGTGACTGGTGAAGAAAATCTGTAGGAAAGATTGCCAGTCTGCAAGGCGTGCTCCCATAAATGCTTCAGGAAACCAGACTGCCCGATTTTCAACTTGTACCGTATATGGTAATCGACATATCCTTTGGCGTTATATCCACAGAGTGCCCACCGTTGCAAAAATTCGAAAAAGCTCTTGTTTTTCAAATCACCGCCGTTACACAGAAGCATCACTACCAGAGGAGTTATGACGTTGGGGTCGAGGTCGCCGCGGATTTCCTGTAATCGATCGTCCAGAGACATCGAGTCATATTTAACGTGGGTGGCATCCCCAATCGGAGGGTTGTGCGGGAACAGTATGACTTTAGCACCATTGTACCCGTCAACGTTGAAAAACTTGGTGAGAGCTTCCGCGAGATCGGAGTCCTACGTAAACATTAGCGTGTTGATCGATTCTTATACATTTTTCACTTAGCTTACATTAAGTCCAGAGGCAGTGTCAGTGGATTTGTCGAAGACGTCTGTCACAGAGTCTTGCAGGTTGTATCGTGTAATCTCAGTCCAGACATGCGACTGACCCCAGTGGATGTATGTGCCGCCCAGTTCAAATGGATGGCCGTCGATGAACGAGGTCCAGGTTCGTCCGCCAATACGATCCCGTGCTTCTAAGAGCAACACCTTAAAGCCTATAAGCCGGTTCAATATTGGTTCTCTCAAATGAATCCAGTAAGTGGTATTAGAGGAAGGGCTACGTACCGCGTGAAGTCAAGTCCCGCGCGGTGGTTACTCCTGTCCACCCAGCTCCGACGACGATCGCGTCGTACAACGTTCCAGTGCTTGTAAGGTATTGGGGCGGAGTGATCACCGAAGAAGTAGACAGCCCTGTGGATATTCCACTATCAAGGGTGAATGAAAAGCCGTCACTAGTGGGGTTGGGAGACATGATGAGATAGATGTGGAGATAATCCGACTGATGCTTCTGTGACAGATGAAATTGCGAAGTGCCGTTGAAGTTATGAAATGCCGTTGACGTTACGGAGTTTTATTGATGTTGCGGAGTGCTATTGACGTTATAAAGTGCTGTTCACGTTCGGTTGGAAAGAGCCGTTGAGAATACTGATTGTATTTGATTGGCGATAAAACTACAGCATCCACCTACCTTTATACAGAAAATCAGTTAGTTACTCACATCTGGGCAACCTTCGGAGTTCTCGGTACCCTGCTACTGGTATCTGCGCGTCCGTGAAGGTCCGTGAAAGTCCGAAAGGTCTTTGATATCATATTTTGAAAAGTAATTGTTCTAACTCACTGCAATGACGAATTGGATACCGGGTGACCCACACCCGCGGATGCCGCACGAGGCTCGGCTCAAGTTCAGATTATGAATAGTAATCATTTCACAGAGTACCTCCTGCAATGATGATGTGGGATACCGGTGATCCTCGACCCGCGGACACCGCACCAGGCTTGGGTCATACTAACACTGAGATAAGCTTCAGCACAGTCCCCTCAATACCGCCTTCATCAACTCAACATTGCAACACATCAACGAAGATGTTTGTGAACTTAACTTTAACCACCACATCCAAAAGAACATTATGACGTTGCCGATAACAAATAGTGCGAGTTGCAGCTCAACCAATTAGAATTCTGGGTGGTGTAGTTGTTTGGCGCTGTACGAGGTGATAATCAGCCAAAAAGAAATCGAGACTTGGTTCGTTTGCGCAAATGTGCTCGCGTTTCAGTAGCTGCGCTACGGAAAACTGATTGTAACGTTGGCTCTGCTATGAGAATAGTTGGCGACTGGATCGAAATCATTCATCAGGGATCTCCTTTTGCAGTAGCTCGCGAGAATCTATTCAAACATATCTGAGAATTGAACGACTGAAGTTATTGGCTGGTGCTCTTGTCTCTCAGTCTAATCTCTTCGTATGGGCGGGGAGTCGTTGCAGCTTTCTGCATGGATGGAGATGACTTATTTTGCAGATTTTGAAACACTGTGTTCACGACGGAATAGCATGTGTGGATCAAATTGAGTCGGAATACTAACTTCTTGAAATTGGAAAACAAGCACTCTAGACTAATCGTGGATTTGGTTCGACAGTAGAGTCAGTACTCACTGTACACAATACTTCATGTGTCAAACTTTCTCTGAGGGGACATGAAACTCTTTCTGCTAGAAATTACTACTCACTGAAAGACCACGCCGAAAACTAGCAACATGTTTTCTTGATACTTGGCTATCACACGCTTGTTGATCTGTGTGATGCGGACCTCAACTGTTTTGCGCTGCTCGTTCATTCTATCACAGACGATGAAGCGTTTCCCGCGGGATCCGGATGGGTCCTTACTTGTCAACCCCTGCAAGCATGCCCATTACTATAAAATTACTGCGATAAACTAAAGAGAACAATTACCCACGATGTGATCTTTCTTACAATTAACTACCTTGTTAAGCCAGTCCGCTGCCTCATCCAATGTCGAAACCGTTTTCCAGATATGATCAACTGCGTCTTGCATTTCGATTGTGCCGAGGTAGGTCACGGCTGCACAACTCATGTGATGCATTGGGGCTGACGTTTTCTCAAGCACCTGTTCAGATCCTCCGATACGTCTGGCGTGGTATTACACTTGCGTCCGTTCGACGGCTCCCTCTCAGACCGTACATTCTCTGCGCTGTAGCCAAGGCACTTCAGGACATCTTAGACGCCCACGACATCCAGTACCTGTGTGAACCAACGAAGCAAGTTTACGAAACATGGATCAAGCAGAAGATTTCTCTCAAAAAAGACGACGGGCATGAAGGGGTGAACGAGCGGCTGAAGTGCGATACAGAACCCCTCGCTGACAGCCACTCATCGATCCTATGGCTCGGAGACCGCACGAGCGCAAAGAAGATAGTGCTGTTTTTCCACGGTGGCGGCTACACAACCCCGCTGCTGCCTGGATACATGGAGTGGATGTGGAGAGCACATATCATGGCCGGCGTCGAGGCTGAGATCGAGGTCGCTGTGGCCATCCTTGAATACTCACTCTCTCCTGGCGCGCAATATCCCGCTCAACTATGCCAGGCGGCAGCTGCTCTGAACCACTTACTCCGGTGCGGGATATCTCCTGAGAACATCATTATCGGTGGAGATTCAGCTGGGGGCAATTTAACGGGGCAGTTCCTCTGCCACATGGTGCAGCCGCTTCCCAAAGCTATTCCAATCAAGCTGGCTAAGCCTCTCGCTGGAGTATTTCTTGTCTCGCCGTGGCTTAGCAAACGCACGAATCATGCGTCTTTCGCCGAGAATGGGTCGATTGACATGCTTTCGGCTTCTTTTGTGAACCTCGTCTTACAGGACGTCCTCGGAGTGGACTGGGCGAAGCAGGCAAAGGACAGCTTCAGCCATGCATTCCCCCTGGATACGACAGAGCCCTGGATAGAAAGTCTGAGCACAATCACTAAAAGCATGTACCTCTCGGTTGGGTACCATGAGGTATTTAGAGACCAGTGCGTCTCATTTGTGGAGGAAGTGCGCGAGAGTAACCCAAACCTCGAGTTGTACTTTGACCTTCAAGAGCAGATGGCGCACGACTTCATTCTCTTAGAGGGCGAAGAGAAGCGAGATGGGGAATGCATTGAAGCAATGAAGAAATGGATGAAGAGCGTCTTATTGGCAGCGGCTGAGGCTGAGTGAGAGTAGGTCCGCCTGAGAAGAAATAACGCTGCTCATAAGTAGGTATACAAAGCGATTGTGACCCTTGGTAGGCAAAGTTAATAAAAGTAAGCGCTAGGCGGGCCTACTCAAGATCGTTACTAGCGCGCTTGATTAACATGGGTGACACTATTACTTGGAAGAGTTTTTATGTTGCTTAAACAGTAGAATTATAAGTCTTGGAAACTCCGTTAACTAGGCCATTATCTTATCGTCTCGCCGGAAAAAAAGACGTTGTCTAGAGTCAAGTCCCTTGCTTAAAACAGTACCCTTTTCTGAACTGCGTTTTCCCATATCCTCTGAGCCAGCCTCTCACCCGGACCTTCTTCAGGCCATGCCACCAGTGCCAATACGTTTCTCGCGGCGTTCCAGTCAGTAACACCCGTTGCTCTGCTCCATCTCCTCAGTCTTCTAGCCCACCATTCCGATAGCATGGCGTATAGCTCGTCATCATCATCACAGAGCGGACTGTTGTCACAACGCTCTCTGGAGACGACATCCTGGTGGTATGGCTCGCTGCCCGGTCCCCCAGGCTCCGGGGCTGGGAGGCCCGCCTTCTGAGCGCTGGCAATGGTGCAAGCGGCGACTACGACCTTCCACAGCCACAGTGCCTGGCCGAGCCGGGCCCCTTCTGTACACCCGTCAAGGTTGATCCGAGACCCTGCTATGGCGGTTTCGGATGTAGCGACGTCCTTTTGGATAGCCGGCATCATGTAGCATAATGGACCGCCCCCGGTGCTGGGCCCGTACGTCCATGGTAGCCCGATGATGCAGTGGATGTAGGCACCTCCGGCAGCCACAGTGCTACCCCAAGGGATCTTCGTGTGAAAAGGCGACAGAGTTTGAGGAGTCTGTGTGCCCGTCTGGGTTTCCGTGGCAGGTACAACTGGGATGGGTGGCGGGGTATAGCAACCGCCATGGGCGGTGGTCACCAAGCGTAGATAATCCAGCAGGTCACTTAGGTCAAAGTTCTCGCCAGATATATCGTAGCTTGCCATGAGAAAATAAGTGACCAGCCATAGGGCTAGTCGACCGTCAGGCAATTTCTGCTCGACTCCTAAAGGAACCATGGGCCGCTGTTGCCCAGAGCCTCTTTTCGGAAAAGGAGCCTGGAGAAAAGTCGAGGTTCCCCCAATCACGTCGCATGTGACAAGGGCCAGGTACAGTTGGACAGTGTCATCTGCGGAACTATTGACTGCAGATGACGAGTCAGCCGTTTCCAAAGTGGTCAGGCTTTGCTGTTGAACAGAATGGAACTTGTCCTTGAGCATAGAGAGACCGATAAGGTGGGCTCGTGCTGCGTAGTAATCGCCCATGCTCATCTGTACATGACCGAATTAGATCAGGTTGTCAGTGATATTTGACCGAAGATCCTCAGCAAAGATTCACTAGAGAACGGGCTTTCTAGCCTTACCTCTATGAGGGCGATTGTGCCGACGATGTTCAGGTAGGTCCTGAACTTGCTGGGGTCTTTGTGGTTGGCCTCCCCTAGATACGAGTTGATGGAACGGATCCAGTTAATCTTGTGCGTGTAATATGTCGAAGCGAACTCCCCGAGGTTGCCGTTGTCCCAGTAGTAATGGAGGCCGGCCAGTAACAGAATACCATGGAAAGAGTTTGAATTGCTGGCCACTTTTCCGATACTGCCCAGCAAGTATTGGTTAGCAAAGCTGGTCGAAGGCACCGAGGTGGAAGGAAAACGGGGAACTTACGTCTGTTTACGATTGGGAGTAGTGCCGTCTTTTGAGGAGTCAACGTCCAAGACTACGTGGAAGGCGGAGGTTAGACTTGCAATGTACATGCACGGAGACGCAATCTACGGTTCAAGACTGCACTAGGTAGGTAGACTTACAGTATCGGAAAAGCTCTTGGGACTTGGCTGACATCTGTAGTGGTATGCTATCAAAAGGGTCGACTGTCCTAGGATCTTTGGGAAGCTGCCAGACGGCATTCCATCCATGCCGCCCTGCAAACTTAGGAGGCGTTCCACTCGAAACGCGTCCATCACCGGTCTCGCTGATCCATCGTTCAACGGGGGGATAGTCGCATGAAGTGCCAGTGACGAGGCATTTTGTGCTGCCAGAAAGGTTAGAGAAGCTTCACTAGCTTTTTCATAAGCAAGATCTTCCACCCTTGCAGGCGGCTTCCAGGCCCAGTAACATCTGATTCTTATGCACTTCGCGTCTATATGATTTAAAGTGGAAGGTGTCACACTAGTCGCCCTGGCAAGATGATCTGATTCCCATGTGCGGCGCGTCTACGTGGCCTAAAAGGGTAAAGACCACAACAGCTGCATCGATCCGGTGCAGTAAAGAGCGAGAACTTAAGGGAAGTACTAATGAAACTCACCATGTCGGTCTCTTTTCATCGCATCGAATATGCCTCTTCCTGCAGGCACCGCAACCTGATCGACTGCGTTCGTGATGCTGCCTTCGTCGGGACGACGTCTTGGGCACTTGCATACTCATGTCTCATAAGCACGTCGCGTAATGCTTACGACGAGCATCTAGCAGGGTTTACCAGTATCAGGGTACTTGCTTAGTACTCTTAGAACGCAATGGAGTTGCGGACGGGGTTCAAAACTGTCAGGTTCAATGGTAAGTCGGCCTTTCCGCTGTCCCACGCGTGACGGCGCTAACCAACTCAAGTCTGGGGAAAGAGAAGTCTCCGAGATCAAATATCTAGATCAAAGCCTTTCGAGCTTTTCGTGCTACCTCAACAGTCGGTCACATGTTTACTACAACTCGCTAGACGGACTATTCCGGCCCAATGAGGGACTTAGGGTGTATCCATCCTTGCATCCATTTCACCGGCAGCATCAGCACTAAGCCCGAAAAAGCGTGTTTGACGCGGGTTGCATGATGCATCATGTCCCAGAGCGGACTCTGAGCGGACTCAGAGCGGACTTTGTGGGGTCTATTCTACCTTACAGCCCAGGCTACGAATGGTTATTTGGCATTTTCCCCGTTGCACTGATAAGGATTGTGATGTTTTTTTGAGAGGGCTTTCTGCGAATGCCATTGCATTATCGCATATGCATCAACAGGACGTTTCCTGAATTCTGCCTATCAAATGTATGCATTTTCACACGGGTTTATGACAATGCTTGAATGAGAAAACTCGCTAACCAGGTTCGGTAATTATACCGCATCCTTCACGATGCATTGCTCAGTGCAACTGCACTTGTACGGCAAAGAAGAGGCTCGGCTTACTATCTTGAAGTTAAGCTTGTTCCAAAACGGGTGGTTATACGCACCACAGCAAGCTCGGACTTGGCATGTTAATGGGATCTAAGAGGGTTGAGAGTCCCAACCAAGTGTGTATAAAAGGTGAAAACATTCTCGCGTAGAAACCAGAACATTCAGAACGTTCCACTCATCACACTCAAGATCGATATCATAAGCCCAAAAGCTTCCATATTTCAACGCCCCATTATTGCTACAATTTCTTCAAAGTCTCAATCTTAAGGTCCCGCCAAAACGCGTCTCACAATGGTCCAATTTGGCTTCGAAACTACCGCGGAAGAAGTTGTCTCGACCTTCGCCTCCAATGTCAAGGGCCGCACTTTTCTCATCACCGGTGCCAGCGCCAACGGGTTGGGTGCATACACGGCCACTACCCTTGCCAAGGCGTCGCCCGCGCAACTGATCCTCGTTGCCCGCTCTGAAGCCAAGGTGGCACCTGTCATCAAGGAGATCGCCGCCATTGATCCGTCTATCCGCGCCGTTTTCGTTCCCGTGGACCTCACCGACCAGGATAGCGTCCGAGCCGCAGCTGCCAGCATTATCGACGACTCCAAGATCTCCAGGATTGACATCGTGATCAACTGCGCCGGTATCATGTTCGTGAGGGAGTTCACGACCGATGCTAAGGGGAATGAACTGCAGTTCAGCGCCAACCACATCGGACATTTTTTGCTCACCAACTTGCTGATGCCCAAGATTCTTGCCGCTGGTGAGAACGCTCGCATCATCAACATCGCGAGCCACGGGCATCAGCTCTCCGACGTGTGGTGGAGCGACCCGACCTTCAACAAAGGCAAGGACTACCACGGATGGAGCGGATACGGACAGTCAAAGACCGCAAACATCCTGTTCAGCGTGGAGCTGGCTCGCAGATTGAAAGATCGCGGGATTGTATCGCTGTCTGGTGAGTCGAGCCTACCTACTTTCGAATTGTGACGAAGAGAATGTCCACTAACACAGGATCAGTCCACCCTGGAAGTATCGGAGGTACTGGCCTCTTCAACCATGTTCCTATGGAAGAGCTTGAGGAGGGTGATAAGGTCTCTAGAAGAAACACTGGGTTTCCTTTTGCGGTTGACATGCCATTCAAGACCGCGACGCAAGGGTGCTCGTCGATGTTGGCGGCCGCGCTAGACCCCGAGCTTGCGGCCCACAACGGCTCATACATCCAGAACTGCCAGGTCGGAACGCCGCGGGAATATGCGCTTGATGGCGAGAAGGCGAAGAAACTGTGGTCTATGAGTGAAGAGTTGGTCGGACAGAAGTTTGACTTGTGATTGTTAGAGTGCGGATTCCGTCGGCGGAAGGCGCGTGCTCAGTATTTTCTCAGATATGACGATCTTTCAGGTACTCTACTTATAGTCTACAATAGATTGCTTTCGTGTTCTCCTAAAGCTGCCAATTGCGGTCAAGTTTCTGATGTCCTGATCACTAAAGTCCAGTCGTATTGGCTGTTCCTCTACCTGACCTAGATGTAAGTCATCGTGCATATGCATTCGCGGACATATGATCGAAATGGGGAGACGAGAAGACTGAGGTCGCACGGTCAGCTCGCTCTTTGCATTGATATGTGGATTTTCCCCACATATAATTAACATACTGTGGTCTGTAGGTATTATGCAAGATTAACGCTCGAGGTTCTGAAGGGGATGGGACACAAACCGAGGAGTGACTTGCGATTTAGGAAAGTTGTTTTTAGCTGTAGGGTTTGTGGCCAATGGCCCAATTTGACGGGGGTTACGCTCAACTCACGCAAGTAGATGGCGGGAGGGGGAAGGGGGAGAACAGCGACCTAGGACAACGTTCACTGGTGGCGTCAATCAAACGGTGAAGTCGCTATGTTATCATAGTTTGTGATTTCAAGCTACATTTATCGCAACCCCGCTCACCCTGATGCTCATGCTCAATTCTTGAATGCTTCCACGTGTCTCTGCGAGATTACAACGCCTCAGCAACGACGCCCAAACTCTTGGCGGCCTCTTGGAGGCGATCCTCCTTCCACTCAACACTCTCCTCTGGCAGCACGAAACTTGAGAATGCCTCACCCGCCGTCTCAATAAGGTTCTCAATGCCTGGGCCGTTTGTGAACACAGTGGCCCTTACAAAGCGGGTGCCAAACTCGAGCGTAAAGGCCTGTCCGGCAGAAACCAGAAGAGTCTGTCCCTCGCGGACCTCAGTCCATTCTCCAGACTCCTTCAACTTAATCTTGAGCACACCCTCCTGGACACAGAAGCAGTGGTCAACCGTAGGGAAGGTCAACCACCTTGATAGCGGTGACTTCTCATACAGCTTGGAAGACTCGAGGCTGGTAATGGCGAACTTGCCGCTGCACTGCGAGGCGTTGATAAAAGGGCGTGACAGAACACCACCAAGAATGTATCTGGGACCAGTGTTCGCGCGGAGGAAGTAGGGCTCCAGAGGTCCCGGGAGAACATTCTCGCTCTCCTGCCAGTCAGAGACTTCGGGAGGTGTGTAGTTGCGCTCAAAGTGGACATCAAAGCGGTCCTTTGCGGCCATGACCTTAGGGATCAACAAGCTCTTGAGGTCACGATTGTCGTTTTCTGGTACGATAACACCCTTGTATGTCTCTCCGACGTAGCGGAAGAAGTCTACCCAGTCACCAGGGGCGACCAAGCCCAAGGTTTCGGTGTGAGGACCCAGGAGCTCAGGGTTGTGAATAACTTTCTGATAAAAGATTAGCATTCGATTCGATTCCTGTAGAGAGACCATTCGCAGGCGACTGGCTTACAGGGGGAACGTAGGCAAAGTCGCCAGGGCCCATGATCCTGCACTTGTCGCCGTTATACAGCTTCAAGTAGCCCTTGGTAACGAGGAAAACATCGTGAGCTTCCGCGTGCCAGTGGAATCCGGGCGCATCGGAAAGAACGGCACCACTGGAAAAGACGGCGATACCGCCGTTTGTCTGTTTTGAAGATGCAAGAATTCTGAAAACACCCTTGCTGCCGGGGATCGTGACGCGCTCGCCCTCGAGCTGGTCAATGATGTACGTCGTCCTGGCGTCAGGGGGAGTCGAGTGGACCGGAATGCTCATGTTGGGCAGTAGTGTCCAATAATCAGGGAAAGAATGCCTGTTTGCGGATGAGGTATGTGTGGGGTGCAAGGGGGCAGCAAGCTGATTGCACGTGTGAGCGAGTTGATGAGGGGATGAGGGGTTGAGGGGTCGATTGTTCGTCGACGAGGGCTTTTGGGGCGCTTGTCGAGCCTCTTTTTAGAGCTGTGTTTCCCCGCGTTCGCAACGGCGTGGGAGCCGAAATGATGAGGGGAACGCCCACCGGGACCACATGGCCTTGCTGGCCTCTAACGTCGGGATATCAGGGCGGCGTCTGCGGATGCCCGGAATTGCCGGTAATTTCCGGAACACCCGCGGAACATCCGTCGTCTCGAAGGTCGAGTTGCCACAACTCCACACCCCGGAATGCCGGCTCGGAGGGAATTCTCACGAAGGTCCACAGGCAACGAGTTCCTGTTCAGCTATCTAGGTTGTCCCCGCCACACTATTACCCCGGACTTTAAGACTAGATTTGTATCCGAGATTTCTCTTTGCAGAAAGATTCCCGTGTTGAAGCCAAGCACGACAGCAGCCATGACGACCCAGCCCCCCTTCCGCGCAGTCTACAAGACCATAGGTCAGCAGGAGATCGATGTGGATGTCTACCTGCCCCCGCCGGCGGAGGCCAAGGCATCGCATCCGGTTGGTATGTTTCGACCCATGACTGGCTTCTGTAGCCCCAAAGGAGTTACTTCGGACTAATGTGGGCCTTGCCGATAGTCATCAATATCCATGGAGGAGCCTTCATGCTAGGCTCGTCAAAGATGGTCAATAGAGACCAAGTAAATGACTGTCTCAGCAGAGGATGGATCGTCTTGGCTCCTAATCACCGTCTCTGTCCCCAAGTCACATTGCTCGATGGACCCATGAGGGACTGCCGTGACCTTCTTGCGTGGGTGTACGACGGCAGTCTTCAGAAGGCTGTCGATACTCAAGCTGAAGGATCATATGCTATTGACACCGACCATGTGTTTGCATTTGGAACCTCATCCGGCGGCACACTTTCGCTCAGTTTAGTAAGTTCATGCAGCCTACCTAGAACTAGGCCTGAGAGGGTGCAGTTCGGAAGATTAGCGAGGTGACACCTGGCGCTGACGAGATGAACCAACTCAGGGGTTTGGGGTTCCCCGTCCTGTCGCTGGAATCTACGACATGTACGGCCCGAGCAACTTTACGGATCCGTTCTGGACAAAGAAGCTCGCACATGTCGCCGCCAGACTTCCTTCAGGACTTACTGATGAGTTCCTAAACAAAGTGTTCGACGAGGACCCAGTGCCAATTCTAGGTGGCGTTTCCCTCGAGGGGCAGGCCCCGGGTCCTCCGAACTTTGACGACCCGCGACAAGCGTTTGCCATGACGCAGATCGCCAATGGCAACGTCATGAACACCATAGTTCCATCCCATAATTGGGACGAGGTTGACCCCATAAGAAACATCAGCGCGTCCTTCCCGCCGACGTTCATTGTCCACGGGCAAGCGGATACAATGGTCTCCATTGACCTAAGCAGGGACCTGTTCAAGACGCTGCAAGAAAAGGGGGTCAAATCTGACATGAGGGAAATTCCGGGCGAGGAACATACATTTGCTGCAAAGATGAAGGTGGGATCTCAGACCTGGAACCTCCAGCGCGAAGGCTTTGACTTCCTCGAGAGCTTGATCAAATGATCCAAATGCATCCAGGTCATGAGCTAGTTTGAATCAGAATAAGTTAGCCACATTGTGCATTCTTCGTGCCAGCAACCCGGTTCGGAGATGCGGACAGTGAGACACGCAATTCATCTTGGTGGTTGTCAGTCAGCCTCTACACTATACTAGCATCGTGATCGCATGGGCTAGCAACACACACCGTCTTGTGTCGTGATTGGCTCCTGTCATCCGAAGTGCTATTGAAAGTCAATTGGCATTGACAGCTATTAGGCTTGCAAACACCAAGCAACTCCTCCTCGGATGTCCCGTCCTGCATGTTCTCGGTGCAATGTGTAGCGGGTGGCTGAAGACCCAGCATTTCGACACGAAGAACCCATTTTTCGGTCCTGTGGAAGTGTGCGATCAGCTGCACAGTTACGTGTCAGGCGTGACAGAACCAAGCTTTGCCCCAATTTGAAGTGCCGAAGGGCCAAAGTGGCTAGTAGCATCCGGGGACCCCGCCACCCTAAGCGTTGGAGAAGAGTCTGGGGTGCAGTCGGGACTTCCGGCCGCGAGCCCGGATAGATCCCGGCCAGCGTCGCAGCAACCTGCTTGTCGAGTCGGTGAACTTTGATATAATCCTCCGTGGTCAATCAATCAGCCCATCAACACCTGGCCATCGACTGACAATCCAGATCTGTCAGATACGCACATCGGAAGGTTCAAGTCGCCGACGCTCCGTCTGGAACCAACAGATCTTCACAGCAACCCTTGACAGATACCCGATCACCACCCGCTTTGTGCATTGCGCAGGAACGTAAAGCACAGCCGAACCAACAAACCGGGTCGGCGTTACTACTCACCCGACGACTACCAGCGGTCGAGGCCGCCGACTAGGCGAACGACTCTGAACGATGGACTCTCCTCGCGACGAGGTTCACGACGTCAAGGTGGATGTCACACACAATGAAGAGGCCCTGAGGGAGGCCGACCGCCAGATGAGTCCGATGGAATGTCTGCGTCGGAATCCAAAGATTGCCCTTTGGACTCTGTACGCCAACAGTAAGTAGTTCATCCGATCACGTTCAACGCTCAACTCTAACATTGGCAACTCAGTCGGATCTTGTCTGGTTGGTTTCGAGAACCTCGCATTGTCGGTATGCCTGGCCATGCCGGCATTTCAGTAAGTTGGCATCATCTTTGATCCGCAAGACGGTTGAGTTTTTCTAACCAAGACGCGTTTCTAGGATGACCTTTGCGTCTGAAGTCAATGGAGTTCTGATTATCCCGGCGTACTGGCAGTCAGCATGGAACGCCATGTACAACACCATGATGTTCTTCGGATCATTCACTGCTGGATACGTCCAAGATTGGTTCGGTCGTCGAGCGGTTATGGCGATGGCGATTGTCGTTGCTGCTTGCGGTATCGCCATCAGCTACGTGTCAGAGACTCCCTCTCAGTTTCTGGGAGGCAAGATTGTCACTGGCTTCTCTGTCGGTCTCTTCACCGCGACCACCCAGACTTATGTCTCTGAGATTGCTCCTCTGCCTATCAGAGGCATTGCGCTCTCGGTCAACACCATCATGCTGGTAAGTGTTTCCCCACAACCAGACCCCATTTGGAACTGTTGCTAACTAACAACGAACAGAACTTGGGCTTCCTCATCGCCATCTCATCCAGCTTCTCCCGAACCGCGATCATGGACAAGTCAGCCTTCCGCGTTGTCTTCGCCGCGGCCTGGGCTTTCCCCGGAACCCTCGCCCTCGGTTTGCCGTTCATGCCCGAGTCACCGACCTGGCTGGTTCTCAAGAACAAGCACGACAAGGCTCGCCGATCTCTGGAGAGACTCTCCGGCCCCACGGAAGATATCGATACCCGCTTGAACCAGATCATCGAGAACGTCGAAGCCGAACGCCGTCTGGCCGCCGAGAAGGCCTCCTTTCTCGATTGCTTCAAGGGAACCAACTGGCGCAGGACTCGCATCATCCTCATCTGCTTCTACATCCCCCAGGTCACGGGTGCCGTTCTTTCGTCCAACGCCCCTTACTTCCTCAACCAGACCGGTCTCGACAGCCACACTGTCCTCATGCTGGTGCAGGTCGGTATTGCCGTTGGTCTGGTCTCTGCCATCCTCAACGCCTTCTCGATGATGAGGTTCCGCCACCGCCCGCTCATGTTCTTCGGTATCACGGTGTGCGTCTGCTTGTACCTGGCCATGGGCGTCGCGGCGGCATTCCCGAAGACGAACGCGTCGCTCCTGACCATCGGCGTGGCCCTGATCTTCACATCCATCTCCTACGGACCTGCGGTGGGTGCATCCATGGCTGTTGCAGGCGAGGTCTCCGCCTCGAAGCTCCGTGCCAAGTCCCTTGGCATTGGTGTGGCCTTCTCCTCCATCGTCAGCACCATCTGGACCATCATCCTCCCGTACCTCTTCAACACCGACCAGCTCAACATGGGCGGACACATTGGGTGGATCTTCTTCATCATGGGCGTTCTCATGCTGGTGGTCCTCTACTTCGACGTCCCAGGAACCAAGGGCCGCACGTTCGAGGAGCTGGACCAGATGTTCGACATGCGCATCTCGGCGCGCAAGTTCGAGAGTTACCAGTTCAACGAGGGGCCGGTGGATACCAAGTGAAGCGGGTAGAAAACAGGGGGGGGCTCCTGTTTTGAGTTGTTTTTGTTCAATTTTAGCTACGAAACTGCGTTGGGTAGTGCTGGAAACTCTTTTTGCGGGTCTCGCCGCAGTTCCATCAACTTTTTCTCCATTGTGATTGCTCGTGCATATGACCTTTGATCGCAGAGATCGTCCGCTTTGTAACATTGGGAACTTTTGATTTCGGCCCTACTCGTTGGCTGCGACGTCGGCGGCAAAGCCGACGTTAACAAACCGGAATTGCCGGCTGGGAGTGGAGTCGGTCATGACTCTCCTGAGTCTCAATTGGAGATTTCGTAAGCGGGACAAGGGGGGGAACACAGCCGGCCAGGAGCTCAAGGTCGCATTTGTTTCTGGCATTGAATCTCAGAGTGAAGATCGATACTACGAACATGGATTTCATCTGATATGGAAAAGGGAAGAAGATGAGAAAATCTTGAATCTCCCTATATTGGCACCGAGTTATGGTTGCTGGCCCCTGAACGCGTTGGATGAACACCCCTTTCCGCGCACGATTCAGCCCAACATTATTATTCGCGCATGACCGGGCCCCTCGTGACTGTTGAAGCGGCTGAGCAGCATCAACTCAACAAGAACGACGGCTCGGCCAGATCCCCCCATGCCATCCACTTCAAAGCCCGTCAAGCCCCCCGGCCGGAGGAGGAGCTGATGACCAAGCTTACCAATAAACACACATGCAATTCCGTTGAAGAAGGGTTCCGCGATCGCAACCTTACCCCACAACACGCCGTCCCCGCATCATCTTGCCGTCTTATGCCGCTCGTCTTTGTGCGGGGAAGTGGAGATTCTTGATCGTTCCCACGTTCCTGCGGCAGAGCTGCGTTTCGGATGCGCGGCGGGCGTCGACAGCTTTCGCACCTCTTCTGCATACAACCTCAACTCTTCGCAGCAGCCGCCCGCCCCCCCGTCTTCCCACACTCGCGAATCGAAAATAGCGGCCCAGATTTTTTCAAGCGACAGACGGGTGTTCCGATACTGAAGTCATTCACGTACGACTCGCAGTCCCCAACGGGCGGGCAATCGTCGCTTTTCAGCAAGCTGTAAAGGATGGATTCTGCAGAGGCCCAGCGCACCACGCAGAACTCTGGCATCAAGGTCCGCCGACCCCGGGCTGCTCGAGCGTGCGATCTCTGCAGGGCGAAGAAGAACAAGTGCGATGAGCTGTATCCTTGCACCTATTGCAAAAGTGAGTTTTTTTTCTCCTGGGCGGTTTTAAATCCCGCAATTGAAGCTTGTTGTGGCGACTGACGTGAAAATTCAGACCGCGGCGCAACATGTGTCTACAAAGGGCAGGACATGTCGAGGAGGCATTACACTCCGGAGTACGTATCTCATCTGGAGTCTTCTTAGCCTGATGGAAGCTTTACTGATGACTGGACAGATATGTGAGACAACTTGAGGAACAGGTCAAGAGCCTCTCGGCTCTCGCAGAGTCTCAGAGCCAAAAGGCCCAGTCGACAGACGACAACGCCTCGGTATCCGCCACTATTCCCGACATAGCCGAGGGATTCTCGCCGGCGGACTGCAACCTCCAACGACGCCCATCACGGAGCACGACTGTCGGCTCGCCATCAAACGCACGCTCCAGGAATGCTGCTGGCCAAGAGGTCTCCGGCGTCAACCGACACACCCGGAACGTGGAGTTCTACGGAAGCTCATCTTCAGTCGCTCTTCTGTCACATGTGCAGAGGACGGGCGAAGAGCCTGTGGTATCACACGACCTGGACTCCGATGCGGGAACTTTGCTATCAAATCTTCACAATCCCGCCTTTTCATCACCAGCGGCCGATCAGCCACAGGGAGGACCGGCACACACGGGCGAGGAGAGGTCGTCCGCGAGGCCGGTGACTCACTACCCACAATGCCGGCACTTTCTGCAGAGTTTCTTTTCCAGCATACACTATGTGCATCCCATCCTCGACAAGAAAATGTTTTTCGACCGGTGCGAGTTGATTTGGTCGAACCAAGAAGCTGCGCGGACGCCATCAAGTTTCATCGCGTTGTACTACAGCATTTTGTCTTTGGGTGCCCTGATTGGGGTGCGAGAAGACGAGCCCATTGACGGGATTGAGAACCTACAGTGGAGCAGAAAGTTCTTTGACGAGGCCAAGAGGCGGTGTGATCAGCTCGGAATGGTGACTGATCTGGAAATGGTCCAGTGCTACTTCTTTTTGGTGAGTCCATGCAGACGTCGGCCGGTTGTGTAAAGACATTACTAACAATGATGAAGGCGAAAGTTTGTCAAAACGAGTTGAACGCCCATTGTGAGTACTTACAAACGTGGATGAGGGTGGGTGCATCTGAGCTGATGAGTTTCGACCAGGGTCTTACATGTATGTCGGCCTTGCTGTTAGAACAGCATTGGCGATGGGTATCAACCGTGAGCCTGGCACAGGATGCAAGAAAGATCCAGCAGAGCTCCGAGCTGAAACGAGAACATGGTGGTAAGGAAGCCAATCCCTTGCAAACAGGTCGCAGTGCTAACAGTTTTCAGGGGTTTATACTCATTAGAGACGTAAGACTTCAGGCTCATCAAGCAATCATCAGACTACTAACTCGAAACTAAAGCGAAATGTCTTTCTCAATGGGCAGACCCGACACATTGGGCGCTGACCTCTACCACAACCGGCAGTTCCCAATTATTGGCGAAACAGAAAACGAGTACTCGTCTAGCTCAGACCTCGTGGATCCTCCGTCGTGCGCCATAATCAAGTCGATGGTGGACTACTCAAAAGTCATCAGGAGTATCTGCCTAGGCATCTACTTGCCAGAAACAACTGTGCCGAGGACGGTGACGCTGGCGCATCAGATCGATCAAGACTTGCAAAAGTGGGTTGAGAGCCTTCCGGAGCCGATCCGGCCGACGGGGACGGTCCAGCCGCGCTCGCTGAAGAGCGCCAAGGAGGCTCAGTGGATGAAGAGGCAACGACTCGTCTTGACTATGCGTAAGCTGTCTGCCGTGTGTCTGCAGCCGTGACAACCCGCTAACTCGCGTGCCAGGCTATCTTAACTTGAAGATTCTCCTCTTTGGGTCGATTCTTCTGACGTCGACATCTGCAGAGCGTGCATCCATCCCGGGTTCACACGAGGGCATCCAGACGTGTCTTGAATCTGCTAAGCAAACGATCGAAATCATCTACCAGACATATCAACACCATGATTTCTTCCGCACATGGTATGGCTTCACGTGTAATGCGTCTCATGAGGGCAATTGACTAACGACCGTCTCAGGTTCTACAACACAACATACACAGTGTTTGCGGCTTCAATGATTTTGGTATATGTCACCCAAGAGGCCGCAGAGTCAGAGCTGCAGCCTCTCCTTAAACTCGTCGGCATGGCCATAGAGATTCTGGAGACCATGGACGAGTGCGTAGTGGCCTTGAGATCGGCCAAGCTTCTGCATAAAGCCATTGAGAAGGCCGAGAAGAAGTTCTCGGCCTCAACTCCATCTGCGGCTATGATACCAGCCATGCCACCCGCGGATGCAATGCTGCAACTGAACCATTACTGGGGCCCCTTGAACATCCTCGACAATGAGATGGACTTTGGGTTCGCGATGCAGTTTGCGGACTTCGAGGGTACGAATTCGCTGTTCATGGCGCTGGATGATCAAAGGACCATGTAATAGAATCGACGGATATGACTCAATGATAAGCGTGACAGTTCGATTGAGCCTCTGTTCTTCGCCCTTTTGTGTGTAGGCCGTGAAACCCCATAAACAAGGAGTCGTATCCGTCCGCAGCCCCCAATTGCAATGTTTGTAAACAAATACTGCCGAAGCAAATCGTGCAACTGCCGTGAGGCGCAGGAACGCGGACACGTCTTCGTCTTTAAGTAGTAAATGGGCCGCTCGGAGATTCCTACGAAGCTGGATATCCGAATCATGCCCCCAAAACAGCAGCGGCCGGCGGAAAAGCCGAAGCGGGGGGCGGCATGTGGGGGTCCTCTGCTGATGAGATCTCATGCGGGGAAGTTCCGGGGTCGGAATGTCGGAGACATCGGGGGGCTGTGGCCCCGACAGGCTCATCGTCACATGGGGTAGCTAGCTGGAAGCTCCGATTTCACGATGTTTTTTGGGGGTGGGACAAAACAATGCGGTTCGCAAACTTCATCCTGTTAAAGATCCCAAGTGCCGTTCGTCTGGAGTGAAAGTTCGGTTGTCAAGAACAGAAGCAGAAACACATCATTCACACATCATTCCTACGCCCGCATTCAAACCTCCAAGCTCAATTGACTCCAAGACTCCAAAACCCCAACATATTTCTCCAACACTACAATGGGGTCGCAAGTTGACGAGAGGGACTTCACAGCCCTCCTCTCCGAGCTGACGTTGGAGGAGAAGGTCGCGCTTCTCTCAGGACGTGACTTCTCCACAGCAGCTGGTGTTGCGCGCCTCAACATTCCTCCCATCAGAGTAAGCATATCCTCCTGACACGTTGCAACGTGCCGAAAGACGGCATACTTACTATTTCACCTCCAGGTTGCAGACTCCATCGCTGGGGTTCGCCCGTCGGGAATCACTGCCGACCTCACGACCGCATGCTTCCCCAACACGGCCTGCCTGGGCTCGACATGGGACGCTGAGCTCCTGGGCCGCATGGGCGAGGAGATCGCCAACCAGGCCCGTCTCAAGAGCGCGCAAATGGTTCTTAGCCCGACAATCAACATCCACCGCGACCCCCGTGCCGGACGCAACTTCGAATGCTTCAGCGAAGATCCTCTGCTCTCTGGCCAGTTGGCCGGCGCCATCGTCAACGGCATCCAGAAGCATGGGTTCGGGTGTTGCCCAAAGCACTTTGTTTGCAACGATTCAGAGACCTTGAGGCACTTTTACGATGTGCAGGCCTCGATCGATAGCCGGGGGCTCAGGGAGGTCTACCTCGCGGCGTGGCAGCACCTGCTGAGGACGTCGAATCCGGCGGGTATCATGACTGCGTATGACCCTTTCTGCCCTACGACACCATCTTCCGAATGCTAATGAAGACTCTATACAGGTACAACAAGGTCGACGGCACATTCTGCAGCGAGCACGAGCCATTGATCGAGCGGGTTCTCCGCAAAGAATGGGGTTTCGACGGAATGGTCATGAGCGACTGGTTCGCCGTGCACGACGTGGTTGCGCCGGTCAAGGCCGGTCTGGACCTCGAGATGCCTTTCCCCGTGTTCCGAGGCGGGCGGCTGGTCGAGGCCGTCAAGTCCGGCAAGGTGACCGAGGCAGAGATCGACGCCAGAGCTTTCAAGATGCTGGAGCTTCGAAACCGCACGAGGACATGCCACGGCGAACGGCCGGAGAGGTCTGAGATCACCGAGGAGACCAACCGCATCGCGCTGGAGCTTGCTTCCAGCGGCATCATCCTCTTGAAGAACACCAGTGAAGCTCTCCCCTTGGATACCTCGAAGACTGCCAAGGTTGCGCTGATCGGGGAATATGCCGGTGCGCCTGTTGTCACCGGCGGTGGAAGCGCTTCATGCACGCCTCAGTACCGACACTCTCCCCTCGAGATTCTGAAGAAGGCCTTCTCCGGCGAGAAGGTGCAGTATGCCGCGGGTGTGCGAACAAGACGCGTCATCCCGTTTGCGCCAGCATCTAAGCTTACCGCGCAAGACGGACGCCACGGTATCGATGTCAAGTACTTCAACGATGACACTCCGGAGCCGATCTTGACCGAGTTCCAGGAGAAGGCAGATGTCTGGATGTTGGGCGAGTTCAAGGCCGGTCTCAAGGTTCCGGGCTCTCACTTCGAGATCACCACCAAGTTGACGCCCGAGAGCACCGGAGAGCACACGCTGGCTGTCCGCACGACGGGAGAGTACTCCCTCACGGTGGACGGCAAGGAAGTCCTTTCGGGACCGCAGAACAACATCGCAACGGAGCAGTTCATCTTCAACCACATCAAGCTCGAGACGCGCGTGCAGCTCTCCATGAACGCGGGCCAGGCCTACGACATCAAGCTGAGCATGAAGTCGCGAGATGCTCTGGTGCGAGGCGAGCCCACACCTTATGCCGCAGCCATTTGCTTCGAGGAGTACCGCTCCGACGACGCAGGAATCGCCGAGGCAGTCGAGCTCGCCAAGACATCAGACGTCAGCATCGTCTACGCCGGCCGCAACGAGCAGTACGAGTCCGAGGGCTACGATCTGGAGGACATCCGCATGCCGGAGAACCAGGCGGCACTCATCAAGGCCGTTGCCGCCGCGTCGAAGAAGACCGTCCTCGTGATGCACTGCGGCAACCCCATCGACGTCAGCGCCGTCGTCGACGACGTCGACGCCATCCTGCTCGCACACTTCCCCGGACAGGAGGGCGCGCAGGCGACGGCGGACATCTTGACGGGCAAGACGAACCCCAGCGGACGCCTTGCGACCACATGGTTCAAGACGTTGGAGGACGTGCCCAGCTTCGGCGACTTCCCGGCCAAGAAGACCGAGGACGGCAGCATCGCGCTGCGGTACGCGGAGGGCCTGGGCGTGGGATACCGGCACGCCAACGCGGCGACGCGGGCGCGGTGGGCTTTCGGCTACGGCTTGTCATACACGTCGTTCGCGTACTCAGACCTGGCTGTGAACGTCGCGGATGGCAAGTTGAAGGCGACGGCCAAGGTCACCAACACCGGCTCCCGCGCCGGAAAGGAGGTCTTCCAGCTGTTCGTCAGTCCAGCAAAGGAGAACACGGTCTGGAGACCCGAGCGCGAGTTGAAGGCTTTCACAAAGGTGGACCTGCAACCGGGAGAGTCCAAGGTGACCACGTTGGAGGTTGATCTGAAAATCGCCTGCAGCTACTGGGACGAGGCGCAGAAGGCTTGGAGGTTGGAAAAGGGGGTCTACGGCGTTCTTGTTGGAGATCGCCGGGCCGAGATCTCGGTTGCGGCGGAATCGGTCTGGAACGGGTTGTAAAAGGGACAAAGGGGTAGAAACCTCGCCTGGCATTCTAGACTTCGTTTGGGCTTGTGTGGCATACTTGGCGACTGGAATCACTGTGATTTTTAATTGTTACCCATTGAGTTAGTCGAGATAACATGAGTTGACGACACTTCACTACCTACTAATCTTCCCTGCTCTTGTCGTCGTTCTGAGGCGGGAGTTTCTCCATTTCCGCGTTAGTAGTTCACGAGACCCGATCAGAGACATTGAGCGCCAAGTGGCTCAAGCCACCAGATTTCCGTGTCTGGACCTTCACAACCAAGACATGAACCCGAATGAAGAGGCTAATTCAACAGCCCCCCTGACGTAAGGATAAGATTACCGCAAGGCTTTCGTCAACATGACATTTCTTGGCGGAATTCATGGAAAGGACTGTGCTTATCGCGAATGCGAGAATCTCATTCCAGCATCGACCTCGTTTGCAGCCTCGTCCTGCGCATCCTCTCATTGGGTTATCGTTCGATAATCAGAACACTTCCGTCTTCTTTTCCGTGTAGGTGGGTGAGGTGCGGAACGAATAGCCTCACTGAGCTGGGGTGCGGATGGACCTTCTCTTTCAACTTTACAAGACAAGCTCTCCGTGATTCGGTCCGCATTCGGGAACCACCTCTCTCGGGGAAGACATTCCAACTTTGACAGTTCAGGCGGTGGTGCTGGAGCATCTGGCCCGCGCTCGTTGACATCACTTGAACGAAATCAACATAACTCTCCTCTTGTGTCAAGCCCGTATTCGAACTCTTGGGTTCCCCCCAGACAATGTCTTCACGCGATGGGCCTAGTCTCAAAGCATACACGCCACCAAGCAAGCCACCGGCTCGTCAAAACATAAGCGCTGATCCCAGTTTCCCAACTTAGTTTCCATGTCTGAGACCTCTCCCATTTTCGGCTGACAAGCCCGGAATGCATGCCAGCCACGCTTCTCTAGCCTGTGCGTGCGCCCTCCTCCCCTCGCGGATCCCCTCTGGTTGGTGGGAAGATGGAGAGCAGGGGCCATTGTTTTGAGGCAGCGAAGCTTAAGCAATACGGGAGTCAAAACTTATGCAGCCAATGGCCCAATGACATTGGTGTTTTGTCGAGCCAGGCAGGTTACTCCGGATGATCTGCACGCCCGTTCGAGTACTCGAGGAGCATGGGCCAGGCTGCCCAGGCGGACGAGGTGTCCATGCCTCCAGGCCCGTGATATCCTTGCGATGTGAGGTTTTACAGCGAAGCTTAACAGCTTCGTCTGCGTGGTCGTGACTCCTGTTGTCCGCTCATCCCTGGCAACGGGCAGGGAACAATCCCTTCGGCTTTATTCTCACGAAACGGAGTTTAGCTCCCTCACCACACCATTACAGCCTCTCCATAGGCCCTTCAGCTCGCCAGCTTGGTTTCGTGTTACCAGCCAACAGCGAAGCCTCTTGGCCTCTTTGGGCCTTAGGACGGGGCGTCAACAGGGTGTCTTGGCTGAGAGATGGTGTAGCGCCTCCGCCCCTTGCATCCCTCTTAGCACCTTAGGGCTGGATGATGCCGGGGTACCGCTTTGACTCTAACGACACTCTAAATCGCTCGCTAGCTTATCCTTCATGCTGGGTCTGATATTTTGCCCAAGTCCGTCCGCTGCATCTTCAACTCATTTCCTCCCCTCCTACCCACCGGCGGCGACCCACGTTGGCTTGCAGCCAGAGATCAACATCGACCCACCGACGACGATCCACAGACGATGTGAATGGGGAAGGGCGACTTCGTGAGCGAAGAATCTAGTCTCTGACGGCTCGATACTCGATGATTACAAGGAATCTTGGCGACGGCTAAGGCTCGGTCGCGAATCGATATGGAGTCTTTCAACGTCGACATCATTGAGGATGGCGGCCCGCCCGGTTTGGCGCCCCAGGGCCAGTCTGTCATATCATGTGCAGTGGCATCGGCGGTTCTATCGGGAATTATCGTCGGCTTGAGATTCTATGCGCGTCTATCACCGGCGCGACTCTTGGGGTGGGAGGATGCGTGGATTTTGATCGCATGGGTACGCTGAAATCGACACCAAAAACATCAGGGACGGATGGCAACCCGCTCGATCTTCGAGGGATGCTATGTTCCATAAAAGAGAACTGCGAGACTGACACTACGGTATGGCAATAGGTTTGGTCTGCCTGTCAATCAGCTGGGATGGCTATCCGTAAGAAGCCTGAGTATCCTTTCTCTTTGTTTTTGCTAACTATCTAACAGAAGCGATTACTGGAATGGGCGAGCGATACGAGACGCTGAGTATACACCAACAGCAGACATTTTTTAAGGTCAGGATAATCTTCTAGTCCTAGACCCATGAGTCGTTAAAGTCGAGTCACGCTGACGTTTAGTCATGAGTAGTGGTCGTACATTACTATCATCTTCTACAACCTCGGCTTGGCCTTCGTCAAGGTCTCCATATTGTTGCTGTATCTGCGGGTACTACGAGACCTCAACTACCGCAAAGCGTGCTACATTGCACTATCACTCGTCGCGGTGGTCTCTATATGGACGGTTTTCTCCTCGGTACTCTTTTGCCTGCCCTTTGAGAAGAATTGGAAACCAAAGTTCGTCGAATTCCTTTTACATGAAGCACTATGGATACAGTACTGACCAAGGTCACAGTGCACCTGGAAAATGTCTTGACAGGGGAGCTACCTGGTTCGCCAATGCCGCCATCAACATCTTTACCGATTTCGTGATCCTCATTCTACCTTTACCCATTCTTCCCAAGATAAAACAGCCTCGCCAGCAAAAGATCAGTTTATACTTGATCTTTGCACTCGGGTTCTTGTAAGTGCCGGTGGCCTTGTTGTATGACTCAAGCGCGCATTCTAATTCCATAAACAGTGTTTGTGTGGTATCAATACTGCGCATCCCGTCACTAGCTTCGGCATTCAAGTCGACAGACCCGACATTCGACAGTCCCGGCATAGCCGAATGGTCCATCATTGAGTTGAACACGGCCATCGTCTGCGCTTGCCTGATCACCCTAAAGCCTCTGGCACGACGATTCTTCCCTCGACTTTTGGGCTCGACCAACCACGATGTCGGTAGAGAACGTGGACCCGGCTCGGGACCAGGCGACGGTGTTCCCGCTACAGTCGGGTCTAAGGAATCAGGGCACAAAGCGAATCATGCTAGGGCAGTCTCAGATGGGAGTGAAATACAGTTGAACCACGACACGTTTGGGGCGAGGTCCGCGACTCAGACTCATGGTTCGCGTCACAGCATCGTGGAGTCGTCGGATTTGGAGTTGGGACTGAAGTCGATACCTTTGGAGGATGAGCCGATGACGATGAAGTAATACCAGATTTGATACCAGGTAGCGCAATGAAAAAACATCTTCAATGTTTCTCTTTGGGGCTTCGCAAAACCTACAGTTCGTCAGCCCATTGAAAGTGGTTAAATGCCGAACACTATCAAAGTTTGTTTCTGTTTCCTCTTTCAACTTGGGTGAGAGCGGGATAGACATTCCCATTCGGGTAACTTGTCATCGAACAGGCAATTTTCGCCCGCCATGTCAACGGTTGCCAAAGTACGAGCTCGTAGTCGCATTATGACGTCTCGTTAGCCTTAAGCAGATTGCCCGAGGAGCTATCCGCCCATCAGCCCCTGTCGCGATCCCTGGCCCCCGATGCCGAAGAGTTCGTATTGCTCCTGTCGCCCACGCTAGTCCCGGGTTTGCCATTAAACGGCCCCTGTTCCCCCATATTACTCCCCTTCAAACAGCCTCTCAAGGCGCCAGTTCATCCGGCAATGCAACGCTGGTGGACCCTCCCGTGTTAAAAACAACGAACCATCCCAAATTGCATGATGCGCGCTGAACCTCATTGGGCAGGTGTTAACGACGACATGTCGTGCTTCTTGGCGACGAGATGGCATACTTCAACGGCGACTTTCGCGCTCTCGCGATGGCCGGAGGTTTTGGCTCGCCATGTGCATCAGATTGCACACGCTCACATTCGTTTTCGTTTGCTTAAGCATCGACTATTATGCACGCAAAAGCAGCCCTCCTCGCGCTGCTTGGCACAGCCCAGGCGCTTCAACAATTCGCGCCTCGCTCGCTCGACGAGACGGCAGCCAGCGATGCGACGCCCAAGAGATACATCGTGGAGCTGAAGTCGCGCGCCCACGGATCGCGCGTGGCCTCCAAGGCTTCTTCTGGGATGTCCGGTCTTCGAGTCGTGAAGCAGTTTGACTCAGACATCTTCCCCGGAATCGCCGTCGAGTGCGACCACGGCTGTACGGCCGAGTCTATCCAGAGCTCGCTTGACGGATCCGATGGCGAGCCCGTTGTCGCTTCTGTTTACAAGTCTCAGATGCTGCAGCTGCTCCCGACTGTGGAAGGCGAGTCATTCAGCGACGATGCGGCTGCTGTAAACTACTCGGTCCACGGCCTCACTGGAGTTCAGAACCTACATGCGGATGGAATCCTGGGCGAAGGCGCCGTTGTGGCAATCGTTGACAGCGGTGTCCAGTACACCCATCCGGCTGTGAGTTAAACTTGCCGTTTTCCCGTGCCGACTGAGGCTGATTTATAATGTTTTTCCTAGCTTGGAGGAGGCCTCGGCGATAATTACACAGTGATTGGCGGCTATGATCTTGTCGGTGATGGTAGGCGATAACCCTCGGAGCCGGTGGGATTTGTGTGAAAAGGCGCTGACTTAGAGTTGGCAGCGTGGCCTAACGCGCCCGCACAGCCCGACAACGATCCCATGGACAGATACGGACACGGCACGCACGTGGCCGGCATCATCGCGGGAAAGAGTGATCAGTTGAGTCTTCGCTTAGAGATATGCTAGAATTTAAACTAACTTGCCAAGATTTGTCGGGGTCGCGCCCAAGTCCAAGCTCCTTTCCTTCAAAGTCTTTGGCAGCAGCGGCTACTCTAATGAGGAGACTGTTATTGAAGGCTTCTTGAAGGCTTTCGACTCAGGGGTAAGTTGAAGACTATAGGAGGTTTGGTATTTGGTTCGTGGCTAAGATTCCCTCTAGGCAGATATCATCAGCGCCAGTGTTGGCGAAGGCAGCGGCTTCACCAACAATGCTCTCGCTGTGGTCGCATCCAGGATCGTCGATAATGGTGTCGTCGTCGTTTTCGCTGCCGGCAACTCGGGACAGGATGGCCCGTTCTCCATGGCCAACGGCGCGTCAGGAAAGCATGTCTTGACTGTCGCTTCGAGCGATCCTGGTGTTTTCCCCGCGCAAGCCTTCTCCGCCGACTTCAACCTCGATGGAGACTCAAATAATACCGAAATCGCTTATGTGCCGGGCTCAGGGTTCTTCCCGGACACCATCGTCGATTGGCCCATCAAGCCGATCACCTTGAACGCTTCCGTCGAGAACGATGCCTGTCAGCCTCTGCCCGCGGATACCCCTCAACTGAACGAAACTGTAGTGCTTGTGAGACTCGGGGGCTGCACCGTGACGACTAAACAAACCAATGCGGCTGCCTTTGGCGCACAGTACATTTTGTTTTACAACAACCTGGATATCTACCAGAGCCCTGTCAGCGGCAACCGCGTTGGTCTCACCGGGGCCATCGAGGGCAGCGCTGGCGAGGCAATTGTCTCCACGATTCTCGCTGGTGGAAACGTAACAGCTTCATTCAACATTGATACCGCTCACTACGTTGGCATCCGGAACGCCGGCGGCGGGCGGCCCGCTCTTTACTCCTCCTGGGGTAGCACCTATGATCTTGCTCTCAAGCCCGATGTCTCCGGGCCGGGAACCAAGATCCTGAGCACCTACCCCACAAATGAGTATCGCGTGCTCAGCGGCACGTCAATGGCGACGCCGTATCTTTCCGGCATTGCTGCTCTGTGGGTCGGCAAGTTTGGCGGAAGGTCGGCGCACAAAGATGACCCTGAATGGGCGAAGCGCCTTATCGCTCGCATCACAACCACTGCGAAAGCCGTTCCCTGGGCGGACTGGGCAACCAGCGCTACTGACTATGGTTTCTGGGCTCCAACAACCCAAGTGGGAGGCGGCCTTGTGGACGCCGAGAGAGTCTTGGGCTATACTACTGAGCTCAGCTTCGACGGTCGCAAGTTTGAGTTGAACGACACCGCCCACTTCACCGGCACGCACTCTGTGGAAATCACGAACCACGGCGCGGACTCCGTCACGTACAAGTTCTCACTTCAGGACGCGGGTGGCTATGAGTCCTATGAGCCTTCGGTCCCTGGCCAACAACAGTCTTTCATTCCAGGGATCCCACTGTATGCGGAGATCGACCCCGTAAAAATGACTCCCGAGGTTTCTTTGCCCGCGGAGGTTGCGGTTGGCCCGGGAGAGACAAAGACTGTGGAGTAAGTTTTCCCGATGCACTTCAATTTTCACTAATTAGTAGCTGACGAGATGGCAAGATTCACTTTCAAGGCCCCCGACGGCGTCAACGCCACCAAGCTTCCAGTTTACAGCGGAAAGGTCCTCGTGAGTGGCAGCAACGGCGAGGAATTGGGTGTCCCGTATTTCGGTAATTTTCTCCCAAGCTCATAGGAGGCGTTCAACTGATGGCTCTGCAGGTGTCGCTACCGATTTGAGACAGACAATCGAGAATGTCTGGGCCTACGGCTGGAACCTCCCATACATGGCTTCAGGAGCCAATAGCATTAGGCTCGAGCAAAAGTCCAAGTGAGACAAGCCAAAATAATCAAAGATGAAGGCGTAGCTGACAATTAGCAGCTTCACATTCAACCTCACACGAGAGGCTCAGGATTTCCCCAAGCTTACCACGCGCTTCCTCTGGGGTACCGAGGAGTTCCGTTGGGACGTGAGTGATTCAACAGTCTTGAAAATCCATGAGATGTCACGAACTGATCGTCCTCATACAGGTTTTCCACGGCAACTATTCCGAAGCCGAATGGTCCTACCCCCCGGTTGTTGGTGAGAAGGGTTTCGTCGGCTCGGCCACCAGCTGGAACGGCACCGCAAGTTCTTCCTGGTTCATCCCCGGCGAGGATAGCGAAGATGACATCTTCTCTTTTCCCCTGCGTACTCAACCTGGAGGCCGGAATGGTATCTACTACTGGCTTGGAAGATTTGCGAATGGATCGCAGGTGTTGCCTGGTTCATACACGTGAGTTCCACTAACCACATGCCATCTGACTATGAGATGCTGATTGTACAAGATTCCGGATCGCTGCTCTGCGGCCTTTTGGTGTCCCTGAGATCGCTGAGGACTGGGACATCTGGAAGACCCCCGCCATCACCGTGTTGCCTGAAAGCACTTTTGAGGGCTAGCGCGTCTATCGAAGAAACGAGTTTTGCCTTGTATGAAATCGAACGGGTCAATTATTACCATCCATGGGTACAATCATCAGCCTGTGTATTTGTCAATGTGTCAGGCGGGTGACAAGAGCTCATCGCAGAGCTGTACATAATTCACTATTGTTTACCGCCATATGCCAACATTAAACGGGGAAGAGGTGTGAGTGAAAATGAACCGTGTCCATCGAAATCTCGTACGATCTGGGTACTCTACCCGCATTCCCCCCCGAGTTGGGCCATCGCTTGCTTCAATCGACTATCGCGGTTATTTGACAATTTGTGGCCAACTGATTAGTTCATGCTTGTTGTGGTAAACCGGTGTGACCGTATCAACTTTAGCTTACTATTACACATGGCTACTTACAGCAGACGCGCGAACACTTTGAAAAGATCTTCGCCCTTGCCATCGTCAACAGTCGTTTGAGCGGCCGCACAGTCCTCCGTTGGCTGTTCACATCCTGACTGAACTCCAAGCGACGAGACGCGAGTCCTCGGCGAGCTTTCTCGGGTTCGTCGCCGCGTACGGATAGAACGCTTAATCATTCGATTGTTGGAATTGGACCCGCCGCTATGACACCCCGATGCTCTGTCGAGAGCGAATAGAGTGCTGACTTCGGGGAAGGGAGCGGGAATCATCCGTGAGACGACAAGGTGATCAGAGAGAACAAGGTGAGCCCCGAGTCAGCTGAATGCAGGAAAAGCGCAGGGGTGCGGTCTTCGAAGGCACGAAGGCAACCGCAGAAGGACCACGATCCTAGTCCGTGCTGGACGGACCTGTCAAAATGGGTCCCGGACGGAGGAGGGGTGGATCGCGGATCGACGAGGGAACCCGTTTCAAAATGCGCGGCCTTACGGCATTTGGTCCGTTGGAGAGGATGGATTTCGTGGGCTGCCGAAATTAGCTGCAGGTGCGCAATCCCTCAGCGTCAATCCACAGCTTGAATGGCGTTTATCGTGTCATGATTGACGAGATCTTTCCGGATCGGTATAGGCTGAGTCTCGATTCACGGTGATAGATCGTCCGGGTGGTGGATAGTAATTAGCATGTACGTTCATTCGTTTCCTAATATTACTTGTGTTTTTGTATACTGAACATTTCGAAGCGCCCGCACTTTCCTTCCTGTAGCCATCCTGGGTATTCGCATCTTTTCGGTCCCTGCCTGTTGATAAACATCTCATAATGTTGCTTCCTCCAATCAACTGAACTGCTTCAGTGAAAGTCTTGTCGCGAAGACCTGTGAGGCATGTGGTACATGTGCGGCTCAGGGGTAGCCCTCGAAATCTTGTACTCTGTAGTCACCACAATCTTGTTCTGATCCTGCTTCCTCGGCCGCATCGCGTTGCTTCCGGTATCCGCCGCCACCTCGGCGTCGGTATGGGGTAAATAAGGGCTGGATGGTTGCTTGCCCGAGTCGATCGAGGCTTCTTCGCCTCCAGAGCTGGCGCCCTTCTCGGCCGAGTTGGCGACAATGTGTTCTTTTGACCCCCACTTCGTCTCATCCGGAATCGAAAGAGGATGGCTTGAAGGCCCCTTCTTCCCAGGATAGCTTCCCAGTCTGTAGCCTTGGCTGTCGCCCATGGCGCCGCTCTTGTTGGTGCTTGCGTTGCGGCTCTTGTCGATGACGCTCTTAAACAGGGGGTACACCATCGGCATGTTGGTCAACACAACCGACACAAATGACTCTCTGACAGACCAGTAACCCGACTGCGCACTGTCTGTCTCGCCAGCGGTGAGGATGGAGACGCAGCGCAGGATGCCGAAGGCCATCTCGAGGAAACCACCGCTGAACATGACCATCAAGGTGACCTTCTTGCGCCAAGGGAGGTGGGACTTCCAAACCATAGGAAGAGGGATTGCCATTAGGTAGAAGTCAGTGGCGGTGTTCATGGCCATGACGAAGATGGTCTGGATAAAGGAGATTGCTGGCATGCAATGGTCTATTGCTAGTCAGTAACGGAAGGTCGTAGACCACATGGTTGAACTTACTGCCAGGGTTGGGATTGATCTGCCATTGATGATCGAAGGGAACACACTTGAAAAAGGCGACGAGAAGGCAGGCGACGTAGGTAGCGGGCATGATAATGTAGGCCCAAAAGATGATGCTCTTCATCTTATGAACGCCTTCGCTAGAGTGGAGGTCAGCTTTGAGTTCCAAAGTAGTCAATCGGCGTTGCTCACGTCAGGCGGGAGTAGTAGATAACCCAGCATCCTTTCAATAGCCACAGCAGAGTTGTGTATAGTAACAGACCAATAACGTGTGTCTTTGATCCGTTCACTCGTAACATATACTCTTCCGCTGATGGACTTAGCGCGGCTCGTTCTTCATCTGTCATGCCATTGTTGGCAACTCCTTTCCAATATGCAACAACAAAATATGCCGCAACGGACTCGGCGGTATAAACCAACTACAACCACAACAGTTAGTCATACGATAAGTCAGAAGGTGCAAAAAGTCAACTTACAACTGCCACTCCCATCAGGAAATCGTCCCACGCAAACTTCCTCCATCCCAGAGTCGACAGCCGGCTGTAGTACCGAAGGCCAACCACAAGGTACGCGGCACCCTGCAGGCCCCAGACCTCCCGGATGAACGCGTTCGCAGCTTCCGCAGACATGTTTGCTCTCGAGTCCCTTGCAGCTTCGGCCCGCGCACCAGCAACGTATCGGATGAGGGGGATGGGGAAACAGACAAACAAGAGCTGGGTCCTTGCGGCTAAACCGAAAGAAAGTTGAGATAGATCGGGGGCGGACGACGAAATAGTAGATAATAAGCACCGTCTAGAGAAGAGATGCAGAAAAGCTTTGAAGCGACATAAGAGGGAGTTACCACTGACCGGGTTCGTTGCGACAAGGCGCCTGAATCGTTCAATTCGTCACTGTTGCCATCCCCTTTACCAGCCTTGTGCTGGTCCCTGAACCCGGCTCTCCTGGTTCAGTGTTCCCAAAATGTTCACAAAGTTAAGGGCCGTGAGGTGCCGATCGCAAATGAAAGTGCAGGGTATTACGAGAAGATGCGTGCCCGTTACGCTTGGAGTGAAAAGGCTTGGGATCAAGGGCCCAGCAGCGGCACTTCCGTCTGCGGTTGCAAAGGGCAAGGGGGGGTCCTCAACTCCGCTTTCGACAGCAACGGTAGGAATCAGACCCATCTAGAAGTCCACAGTAATACTACACGATGAGGACCAAACCGTCCGATCGAAGGTTTTGCCTTCGGGGAACCGGAGGACGGGGCCCTTTGAGGACCCGAGTTGATCTGAGGTGGGAAAAAGCATTGTGAACGTTCTGGACTCTATAGAAACCAGAGGTGCGACTTGTGGCGCTACGCCACCGCGAAATATCAATACTGAATAGTTACGATTGGGTGTTGAGTAATCTGCTAGCTCTTGTCAGAATGCATGTTTAGGACCGAGCCGTCGGGGGCAGCACATGCAGCATGTAATCGAGCTACACATTACTGATATCTTCAACCCCGGTGGCTGGACCGGCAACCTCTACCACACCCAATGCGGCTCCCCTGGCTTGCTTTTCCCCTGTTGCTCTGCATGAAACGACATGTTATCACGACATGAATGATGAGCCGCCGGACCACGTCGAGCGCCTGGCTTTTCCCTCGGGTTGCGGCCAGAGAAGACTGGGTCTGTGTCGCTTCTGTCATTTCTCTGATGCAGCAGCCCAATGGAACCGTAGGAATGCCAACCTTGGCGGTACCGGTACCGCTGCACAGGATTCCTCGCCAAAACAAAACCACGACCCCAGTCACTCGGACATTCGAGTTCAGCATATCAATCCGTTGTGCTTTGTTAGTGTATGTAGCATCAAGGTTGCGGTTCCTTCAGATGTCCTAGATCAACGCATCATAATAATGTCGAGAGAAACATATTATATGAACATTGTAGACGTCTACGACTTTCATTGCGCGTTCGGATATTTAGCCCCTTCGCAAAAACATCTCCGGTCGGATTTTACATGTGACTCGAGTCAGGTTCAGTTCCAATAACGACAATGAATCGCTGAGGTGCTCCAACAGGTAGTATCTTGGTGGAACCGTCAGGCAAAGCCCCCAAAGGCGCACAGGAGGGCGCAGGACCTGCTGCAGATGATTTCTGCCCGGGGGCTCGTCCTCCACAGTGGAAATGTCTGCCCAGGGGGGTTCGGTGCAAGCCTGCAAGGGCCTGGTACTCCAGTTATTGAGGAGACAACAACACCGCTGCCGGCGAATGAGACCTTGGGACGGCATATACTTGCGCAATTGGGTCTCTATCGCGATGGGGCGCCATTGCAGCATTGATCCATCGTCCCTTGCGGGCGGAGAGGGGGGAGGGGGAGGAGCTGCGGGCATTGACAGTCCAACAGGTCTCCAGTTCATAAGCTTGTCGTTCCTAGTGCCACGTCAACTGGCCATTCTGCAATCTGTACCGTGGTACCGGCCTTATTGAAGCGTAACTGCCGCCGGTGGGATTCTCAGAGGGAAGCGCACCGTTGTCCACAAATTACGGTTCGCAACGGCCCCGGTTGAAAAACGCCCGGGAGGGTGGGAGAAATTGCGAATCAGTCGCTCCATCATCCCGAGCACGTCGTAACAAGGAGCCAGTGCCAGTCCTCTCAGTTGATTTGATCAAGACCTCGCTTGCCAAAAAGCCAATCGCAGATTTAGAAGCTCATCTACTGCGGTAGAAACTGCGTGGTTGTTGAAGAAAAAGAAAGCATACCAGTAACCAGTGTGTCGGTGGCGCACTACTGTCAGATATCAATCAAGAACCCGGAAATGCCGGGCTCAGGCCCCGTGCTTCCCCGTCTCTCTACGCAGTAGTGCAGTGCTTCTCTCTCCAACCAGATGCGTTATGTTCATGCCGGCAGCTCATCACTCAGACTTCGCTTCCGCGGGGTCAGACTCTTCCGGGCATCAGTGTGATTACATGAACAGAACAACAACAACAAGCAGCTCAAGAGATGAAAGTTGGGCTTGAATGATCATCTCGGCCCTCGTCCGCTCAGAGTCCAAGACAACCCCCCCACGCCCAACGGCGCGCAGTTTGAATTGAACATTCAACGGCGCCCCATATCAACGGGCAACGGGCGCACAGACAAGCAGCCTGCCTTTCCATTTCGGTCATGGTCCCTCTCCGACTGCGTCCAAAAATGGTTCAGATCAACGATGGCCCATGAACCGAGCCCTTGTCGGCGGGACGCTCCCGGACGCTGGACGGATGGTCACCATTTCTCCACCGGGGAAGAGAGAGAGTCCAGGGCCGGCCAAGGGTCCCGTCGTGTCCAACACCCCGCAGTCTCGAGACGCAGGTCGGTCGGCCATCCATCCATCCATCCATCCCACCCTGAATCCATCGGCTCAACCAGCCCAACCAACCTGTAGTCTGTAGATGCATGTCCCCATTGCGAAAGCGTCCTCATCGAACGTTGTGTGGACACCAGGCCAAGACGAGCAGGCCCAAGGTCCTATCGAAAACGAGTCAAGATGCTCGTATGCCCTCCCCCTCCCCTCGCGACCTTTGAGAGCTTGTTGCGCGAACTGTTCGTTTCCCTTTGACTTCTCGCCGACCCTGAACGTTCGCACGCACAGCTCTCTCCGTCCACCTTGCTTTCTTTGACATCCCCAAACTCTAATCTTCTTCCCCTGACATCGCCAACCGGTCTTACAAACACCCGCGCACGCTTTCCGGACGAAGGACCATTCTTGACAAGATGGCGAGCGCACAGGTTCCCGAAAGCAATGTCGACGTGTAAGTTGTCATTTCTCCCCTCCGCAGACTGGAAACAGAAGCACGTTTCATGGGAAAGCCCGTTTACTGATCCTAATGCCATCATCACAGGCTCATCATTGGCGCCGGCCCTGCGGGGTAAGTACTCCTCGCGCCCGTCGCGTTTAGTGGCGGACCATATGCTTTCTTTTTACACGCCGGCGAGCGGGAGACTAACGATGAGGCGCCGGATAGGTTGATGGCTGCCGCGTGGATGGCGCATTGCGGCGTCAAGGCTCGCATCGTCGACAAGAGAAACACCAAGATCTTCTGCGGCCAGGCCGACGGCCTGCAATGTCGCAGTCTGGAGATTTTCGACTCCCTCGGCTTCGCGGACCGCGCGTGGAAGGAGGCCAACCACATGATTGAGGTATGAGATGTCCACTAGTGTAGTGTAATGATGTGTCTCGCTAACTTGTTCATACAGATTTGCATGTGGGTGAGTACTTACCTCATCACCATTGCTAACTGTCAATGAAATATGCTCATTCTCTGTAGAACCCCGGCAACGACGGCATCATCCGCCGCAGCGACAGAATCCCCGACACCATCGTCGGCCTCTCCCGCTTCCAGCAGATCGTCCTCCACCAGGGCCGCATCGAGCGCTTCTTCCTCGAGAACATCAAGAAGCACTCCAAGGGCGCCATCGAGATCGAGCGCGGCGTCCTCCCTGAGTCCCTCGAGATCGACGAGTCCAAGGTCGACGACGACGCCGCCTACCCCGTCACCGTCAAGCTCAGGCAGCTCAACGAGGAGGAGTCCACCCCGCCCCAGGCCGCCAACGCGAGCAAGGTCGCGGACGGCCTCTTCCGCAGCAACCTGGTCCAGAACGACGACGAGGACGACCTCATCAGCAGGAGCAAGGCCAGAGCCGGCGACAGCGAGATCGTGCACGCCAAGTACGTCATCGGCTGCGACGGTGCGCGCAGCTGGACGCGCAGACAGCTGGGCTTCGAGCTTGACGGCGAGGCGACTGATTTCATCTGGGGTGTGATGGACATCATCCCGATCACCGACTTCCGTGAGTGACGCTGTGCGGTGTAACATGGGTCTTACATGAGCGCTAATGTGCGATGATAGCTGATATCCGCATGCGATGCGCCATTCACTCTGCGGAGAACGGCAGTTTGATGGTCATTCCCAGAGAGAACAAGCTGGTTCGCTTGTACATCCAATTGAAGGAGATCAGCACCGATGTTTCAGGAAGAGCCGACCGCTCCAAGATCACCCCTGAAATCATCTTCGGCGCTGCGCAGAAGATCCTCAGCCCGTACAAGATTGAGTATGAGTACTGCGACTGGTGGACCGCTTACCAGGTATGTATTCGTTCGATATCCGAGATGTCAGTTCAAATGTCAACTAATACCCCGTTTTAGATTGGCCAGCGTGTCGGTACCACCTTCGACGCTCACAGCCGCGTCTTCCTCGCCGGCGATGCTGTCCACACCCACTCCCCCAAGGCCGGCCAGGGCATGAACGTCTCCATGCAGGACACTTACAACCTCGGCTGGAAGGTTGCTCTGGCTGCCAAGGGTATCGCCAAGCGCAGCATCCTCAGCACGTACCAGAGCGAGCGCCGCCGTGTTGCCCAGGATCTGATCGAGTTCGACCACCGCTTCTCCCGTCTCTTCTCCGGCCGCCCCGCCAAGGACGTCATGGACGCCGAGGGCGTCAGCATGGAGGTCTTCAAGGACGCCTTCCTCAAGGGCAACATGTTCGCCTCGGGTCTCTCGGTCAACTACGGCCCGAGCAACCTCGTCATCAAGGCTGGTGATGCTCTGGAGCAGGGTGATGGCAGCAAGGCCGTCGAGTCCACTGCCGTCGCTGTTTCCGCCGAGGAGTTTGAGAAGAAGCAGGCGCTTGCCACCGGTCTGCCCGTCGGTATGCGGTTCAACAGCTTCAAGGTCCTGAACCAGGCTTGCGCGCGCCCGTGGCACTTCCAGGAGAGGCTCAAGGCGGACGGCCGCTTCCGCGTTGTCCTCTTCGCCGGCAACATCCTCGACGCCGCGCAGAAGGCCCGTGTCGACAAGTTCGCCGCCGCGCTGGATGCGCCCGAGAACTTCCTGCGCAAGGCGACTCCCGCCGGCGCCCCGGTCGACAGCGTCATCGAGGTCCTCACCATCCACTCCGCGAAGCGCACCGAGACGGAGCTGCTCCGCGACTTCCCTGCCATCCTGCACCCTCTGGATCCCCACTTTGGATGGGATTACAACAAGGTCTACGTTGATGACGAGAGCTACCACGAGGGCTTCGGCGATGCTTATAAGAACTATGGCGTCGACAAGCAGAGGGGCTGCGTTGTCGCTGTCCGCCCTGACCAGTACGTTGCGTGGGTTGGTGAGCTTGAGGACTTTGACCAGTTGCAGAAGTACTTTGAGGGATGCTTGGTCCTGGGCCAGGGTGCTACCAACGGTGCCAATGGCCACTCCAACGGCACGAACGGCACTGAGCTACCGGTCCGATGATAGTCTGAGCCGGGCTGCAATGATGCACGAATTCATGTAATTACTTTAGCATTGAGAATAGAGACGATATATCAAGATCAAGAGCTACACCCTCTCAGCGGAGTCGGAATTGATTTCATGAGCTAATGACACAACACTCACTATTGGACCGAACTGTTCCTGTCCATTTCGGGCCCGGCCAGCCCGGCTTCCCGCCGACCTCGGGCATGTGGGTCCCGGAGCACCGTCCGAGGCACCGGAGCAGTCCGGATGACTAAACTCGGATAGCCCTGCGGATAACCGTTTTCCGCATCCGCAGTGGAGCTCCACCGCGGAGGAGCCACTTCACGTACCTCGCTGCATCAGTCACCGAACACGAAATCTTCAAGCACACGCGAAGTGAGGAGAATTATCCAAATTATGGGGCCAGTCTACGTCACACGACATAACGCTACGTCCAAAACTCCGGTCGCGGGCTGATGCGATTCTCATGCGGTCCAACCACTGACGACAGACCCCAGTGCCAGGCTGCCGGCCTTTTCTTCGGCGCTCTGCAGCCGGATGCGAATCAGGTTGAGTGCCTCTGCGCCCAGGAACAGCGGCAGCTTGAGCCGTTGCGCTTCGTCGACGGCTTCCTGCAGCTCTTGCGCTATCGTCTGCAGGGCGGCTTGGCCGTCTGAAGCAGCCCAGCCCTGGCTTGCGCTGCCGTTCTTGAACGCGTCCAGGATGCGTCTGCCTTCGCTGGAGAGCATCTTGCTTCCGCCGGCCGCGTTGGTGCACAGCTCAAAGACCTGTTCGAGGTCCAAGCCGACGAAGTGCGCGAATGCGAGGGCCTCGGCCGCTGCGCAGAGGTGGATTCCGCGGAGGAGGTTGACGACGAGCTGCAGCTTGGCCTCTTCCGTCTTCACAACCGGCTTGACGGGTCCGATCTTTCCTTTGCCCTCAGTATACAAGCGAAGCAATGCTGCATCATCGTCGGGTCCCCATCCTCTTCCCAGTGCCGTGAAATAAGCCTGCTCCGCGGTACTCGTCATCGGTGTCGGGAATCCAGCTCGCCGGGCTTCTGAGGTGATGATGCTCGTGTCCTTGAGGATGATCGTAACGGCGCTCGCGATGGGCTTGAACTCTGGGTGGAGGATTCTCGGCAGTCGGTTCTCATGCATCCAGCTCCATCCCTCTGACTTCACAATGTGTTCGCCGGTGCTGGGGAGGTCGAGGCCCAGGTGGCTCGCGAAACCCATCGCCTCGCTCGCGGAGAGAATCTGGTTGGCGGCGAGGACCTGATGGCACATCTTCATGTTGCTTCCTGCCCCGATCCCGCCCTTGACGATGTACAACTTCTCGGGGTCCGACATGGCCTGCAGCAGATGCAAGCCTCTGCTGATGGACTCTTCTGAGCCGCCGGCCATTATGGAGAGCGTACCCGCCGCCGCTCTAGCAGCACCTCCCGAGACAGGACTGTCGACGAGGAAGATGTCGCCGCGACCCTTCTCGACCAACTCTTTCTCCAGACCTTGCACATAACCGCACGGTACCGTTGAGCACAGAAGGAGGACGGCTTGGTGTGGGAGGGCCTTGACCAAAGCGGCGTCGCCTTCGAAGATGATGCTCTGTGCTTGCTCTGCCGTCGCAACCATGCACACACAAAACTGCTTCCCAGCAACAGCTTCAGCTGGACTCGTCGCCGTCAGACCTCCGCCCTCCTTGAATCTTTCCAACGTCGGCGCCCACACGTCAAAACCTGTGACCGGGTATCCCTCGCGGATGAGGTTGGTAGCCATGCCGAAGCCCATGGCTCCCAGGCCAATGAAGGCCGTTGATGGCTTGGTGGATCCCATCGCGAAGTGTGATCACAGAGGATCCGCTCGTCTGATGGTGTCCCTGGAGTTGTCTTGGAGATGAAGGAATCAGACTTGAAAGAGACCTAGCAATCAAGCTTCGCCGTGCATGAAAATGAGACAAGCGAAGCGAGAGAAAGGGAGAATCTCATGATGATAAGGCGAAATCGGACAGGACCCTCTCTTTGGTTCGGTAAACAATCGGGTTCCTCGGGGTAACATGTCATTCTGCCGAACCGATTGGAGCTCCGAATCCCATCCGTCCCTGCGGCCCCGCGCGGAAAATCGGTTCATTTCCGCCTAAATTCAAGATCCCCCGCAATCCGGCAGTATTCCTCGGGACGAAGTCCGCGATTTTGAGATGTCCTCAAATGACCTCATGTTGACTACTGAGATGTCTCTGGTTGAAAGTCAACTTTGAACTTGAAGAGGGCTCTACTGCACGGTCAACTTTTTCTCTATCAACACTCGCGTTGCGCTGCCATCACGACTCACACAAACTCAACATCCATCTCCAAGATACCAACAACTTACCCCACAATGCCGCGCCCACCCCTCTCCGAGAACCGCACGATGCAGATCGTCAACGCCGCCCATAAGGGCGGCTACGCGGTGGCAGGCTTCTGCTGCTACAACCTCGAGGCCGTCGTCGCCTCCGTCAGAGCCGCCGAGGCAACATCATCCCCGGCCGTGGTCCAGCTGTTCCCCTGGGCGATGCAATACGCCGGCAGCGCCCTCGTCCGCGCAGCAGCAGAACTGTGCCACAGCGCCTCAGTGCCCGTGTCGCTGCACCTCGACCACTGCCAGACGCCGGAGCTCGTCCGCCAGGCCGCGGACATCCCCGACGGCTTCGACAGCATCATGGTCGACATGAGCCACTACGAGAAGGAGCAGAACCTCGCGCTCACGCGCGAGCTGGTGGACTACTGCCACGCGCGGGGCATCGCGACGGAGGCGGAGCCCGGGCGGATCGAGGGCGGCGAGGACGGCGTGGCGGAGACTGTGGATCTGGAGGGCGTGCTGACGACGCCGGAGCAGGCGGAGGAGTTTGTCGCGACGGGGATCGAGATGCTTGCGCCTGCGTTTGGCAATGTCCACGGCGAGTATGGTCGGAGAGGGATCAAGTTGGAGTTCGACCGGCTTGAGAATGTCAACAAGTCCGTTGGAGATCGCGTGCGACTGATTCTCCATGGCTGCGACCCCTTCGACGAGGACCTTTTCAACCGCTGCATCGAGAGGGGGGTGGTGAAGATCAACATCAACAAGGGCATCAACAACCACTATGCGCCAGCGCAAGAGAAGGCCCGGGGTCGCCCAATTACTGCCACCATTGAGGCTGGCACGAAAGATATGCAGGCAGCATGTGAGAAGTACATGCACTGGTTCCGTTCTGCGGGCAAGGCCAAGGCGGCATGAGGAGCGGTAGGAAGAGTCGCTTGCTTAGATAATAAAGATACTGCTCTGCACTCGGTAGCTTCTCTGAGTTACTCACTCTCTCAATCAGTTCCACTTTCAATGCGCGGAGAGTCTTCTCTTGCTCTTTTAGGATAGGTAGTTGTGACCTGTCAGAATCAGACAAGCTATGAGACATACTGCTTGCTCAACGTGCCTCTTGATGCTCATGATTCTCGAGCGATATCACTTTCTATTGCGATTAACCAACTTTGCAAACAACTGATAGCTTTAACGCTGGGTCCTTGTATCTCTCGAGGGAACCTTCAGTGGATCAGTCTGGCTGAGAGCACTAAAAATAGTAAAGTTGCGCTGAGCCATAACCACGGAGGTGTTATTACCCCCCCACCAGCATACGTCTTTACAACTCTTTCATTTAGATGTTTGGTCTCTGTGTTTGAAGGCCTCCCCCTTCCCCACAAAATACAAGCCTTAAGAGGGAAGAAACCTCCGCGGAAACTCTACTGCGGTTAATCTTCAATCCCACGAAGGTTTCCGATAGCTCGTATGATTCTTTATGGACGAATTAGGCGCGAATTCCTGTCTGAACGTGCAATTGGCTGGAACATTGCTCTGGCTCCCAGAACTGCCCACCAGATGAACCCTGCAGAAGCTGAGAAGTCCAGAGAGCAACCTTGCATAGCCACGCAGCGTGAAAATGGTGATGTCGAATACAAGGAATATCCTCGCCAGGTAAGAGAACCCCGTCCTCAGATTAGCACACCACGCTTGTGCAACTGCGAACACCAGATGTAAGAAAAGTCAGACTAGAATTTGGTTTGCGATGTATTAAATGCTTTTTGCTGTTTTGGTATCTCGGGATGCTTCAATGTTCCAAATATCGACCGTCTGTCGTCGGTCTGATTCGCCACCTCTTGCCTGCCACGTATTTCACCACCCCCTATGGAGTTGCTAATTCCTTCTAGCAAGCGTAGCCCTTAGAGGTGCCGGCCTTGTCGCTGGCAGTAGTCGCAGGGCAGCCGGCAATGCAGTGCTTGCAGTTCTGGCCGCCGTTGCCCCAGGCCTCCTCGGCGCCGGTGCAAGCGCCCTTGCAACGGCCGGCTTCGAAGGAGTTGAACTGGCAGTCGAAGCAGATATCGCCTCTCTTGACGAGAGCGTCGCCCTCAGCAGAAGGAGCGGCGATGACGCCGGCGGCGAGGACGGTGATGGCGGTGAAGATGGCGGAGGCCTTCATTGTGAATGTCGGTTGTCAAGGACTGAGGGAGAGGATTGAATACTGTAAGCAGTGCATGTTAGTGGCTTGTCGTCATTGAAGCAGGCATTTCCATGCCAAGAGGACTTACAATATGGTAGAGTTTGTTTTCTTGCTGAAGGTTCGAACGTTTAGATGGCACAAAAGCTTGGATTAACAGAGTTGCGGAAGAGCCGGAGCAGCTAGACTTATATAGTCAACAATTCACCGACAGTTACGCAGTAATAATAAATGCACTTAAGGCTGTAAACGCGTATTCGCCTCCTTTCAAAATATTCGCGGTAATGGATCGTGCGACACGGCGAGTCAGATCCAGCGCGTGTCGAAGTTGATGGTTCCCCAGTCTGTAAACTCTATTTTCGAAACTTGCCTATTGAGATCTGCAAAGCTGCCAGTTATGGCATTAACTGTGGGTAATTCTCGTACTATAATCATCATGTATATTAAGCCACTAAGTCATGCGATCCAAGCACCTGGGTTCGGCCCTCGGGTTCCGTGGGCTTGGTGCTGCGATTTGACTGCGCCTGGCTGACTTTGATATCAACGGTTGCCTGTGTCGCGAACGTGCTGCGGGCCGAGACCGGATCTACGGCACGTTTGAAATTTCCTGAACCAGCTGCGAATGACGGTGGATTATCATACTATCTATATTCATATAATCCACGGCTGATCCATCACGGTTATCAGCACTTCGCATGCCTCATCGCAGTAAGTGGGGGCCGTCAACCCCGATTTCAGAATTGCAGGGTCCTATATTTTATGTTCCATCAGCCATTCGGAGTTATCTTCGGCATACGATTCATCACCGTGCGACTGGGAGTTTCGGTCGCAACACACGCCAATTTGCAACGGTGCAACTGTTACATGTACCCTCATGGATCTGACGCAGTTGGCGAACTGTATTTGTGGCCAATTCTGACCGAGGAACATCATCAATACTATTTACAACTAAATAGCAAGCCGCAAGACATACGGTGTCTTATTTCAGCATATTAGAGCGACCTAGGGTCTCATGAATGTTACATGGCCATAACGATTTATTCTCTCTTAGGTTCTCAAAGAAGTAAGTATGCACCAGGAGCTCTTTGTCCAGCCCAACATCAATATCTCTCTGGTTAGGCTCAAGCAATAGGGTTAAAGTGCCGAAAGCGATTGCGAGGATCGTATTTCGCCTTCAGCAGACGAAGCCTCTCCAACCTCCATGCCTCATGACCATATATCTCTTCAATAGGCTCTAGCCCATTGGCGTAGTTGAGATATACGTTAGTTGTTCGCTCGGGCTGGCCGTTCACCCAGTGCTCTTTAATCTCGTCTACCCACTCTTGTCCTGCCTCTTGTGCAGCAGGATTATTAGGAGGGATGTAGACCATGGGAAGCATCAGATGATGGTCGTCGCGGAAGGGGTAAGCGGAGTCTTCGGGGTTCTTGGCCTGCATAGCAGCTGTGGAATATCCTTCGTGAACTATAGTAGTCCTCGCAGCGAGTTCTGAACCAGCGGCAAGTCGCTCTTTGAAGCCGTCAAATATGAGGCGCTCAGAGGTCAGGTTGTAAACTTGTAAGCCTACAGCAGCTATAGCTCGCGAGGTCCCCTTCTGGCAAAAGAAAGAATCCTCGCTCATTTGTTGCGCCGCAGACATGGAAGGATAGGGGCCGTCGTCTGACTCGTCATAAGCAGACTCAATTGCGTTGAATGGCGCTAGGTATTGTTCCGCTTCTTCCGCAGACCCACGGTAGATGAAAGTCCAGAAAATGACGGGTTCCTCGATCGTTATGGTCCTGTTCACCAGGAAGATTCCAAAGTTGGCCGTCATGTTGACGGGCGTAGACCCGTTGTTGTGAAAGGTGTTCAAAGCCTCGAAGACCTCCTCGACTTTGTCGTCTCGCCAGACGTAGTTGTGGTAGTGCCAAGTGTCAGGGCCGCGGGGAAATATGTTCATCTCGACGCTGGTAACGATGCCGAACCCGTGCCCCGCTCCCTTCAATGCCCAAAACAGATCGCCGTGGCTGGTTTCACTGACTTTGACCGACTCACCGCTGGCTAGAACGACGTTGAGCTGGATGAAGTTGTCGACGATCAAGCCATAGAGACCTTCATGTCGCCCATGCCCCCCTCCGAGACCAGGGCCCACCAGACCAACACAGTCGCAGGCTCCTGTAGTGGTAACATACCCGCGATTCCACAGGTACCTCGTGACGTTGCCGCCATAAACCCCGCCTCCGAACCAGGCGGATGCGCCATCGGGCTGGATTTCAATCCTGTGCAAATTCTCCAGGCTGATTTGAATGCCCTTGAAGGTGTTGAGCGATTGACTCCAGCCGTGACCGCGGTTTACAGCCAAGAAGTCGATGCTGTTCTCGTTGCAATACTTGACCTAGGAAACTTCTTAGCAAAAGCCTCTGATTGGTGGGAATTAGTACTCGAAGGTGTAAGACATACGATGGTGGATACGTCGGACTCTTCCCCAGGCGCGATGACAACTTGGATTTGTGGCGCTGCAACCGGGTTCCACCTGGCAGTCGCATTGGCGTATGAATCGTCGTCGGGTCCAAAGATTGTGGAGGTTTTTGATACGCGACATCCCAGTTCTCGTCGGACCTGCTCGACGTCCAACTGGCTGCGGGTGATGGGGGCTTTAGTAAAGTAGTTGGGGATGCCATGGGCGAGAGCAAAGGCTTGGAATAGCCCGAGATTCAGTAGGAAGAAAAATAGTTCATTCATAGCTAAAGAGTTTGACTCAGGGTGTTAGGGCACTATGGGGAGCATACGGATTTGGGTGTTCTGAATTGCGTTCGTGGATGCCAAATGACTCGGACCACCCGGTGTAAACAAATCAGGACTTGACTTATTTATACGTCGTACACAAAATATCTCAAGCCTGCTCTGGGGCTTGGGGGCTAGGGAATACGACCGTTGCCACTCACCGAGTCTGAGACATGGACGTCCAGTTTCCTATTTCAGCATGTCGGCCAAGAGATTCCAAGAGTTTTCTCACGAGAAGGCAATACGCAAAATGTCCTTTCTTTCCTTTTTCCCGTACCCTTCTGACCAATGACGGCCCTATTATAACTCCTATACTCACATTCTCCGTCCGTAATTGGTGGATTCTAACATTGTTGAGCAGCAGGCTGTGTGGTTTCACCGAACTCTTAATGCGTGTGATCGCAAGCATGTTACATTATTGAACGCCTCGCGTCCGAATCAGTCCACAGATCGAGCTTGGCGTAAGCACACGAACCACCGTTATTTAAGATGTCACAGTTCGTTAGGTAGGCAAGACAATTTAAATAAGGCTCAACTTCAATACTGTGTTCTAGAGCAGAGGAATTCTCAGGATCAAAACACGTGCAGCGACCGGCTTTTGAGGTATATTCAATGTTCTTTTGACGAGTTGCATCAATGTCTCGGGTGATGTATGAGCCAAAACATCATCAGAACGCAGTGCGCGTTCACTTCTCATACTTCCGGGTGGAAACTAATCACGCTTTGCGGCTTCAAATCTATGCTCAGTCGTCCAGGCTGCGATTACAGCCTACAGCCTACAAGTCAAAAGTGCAACAAGGCATCATACACGTCAGGGAGAAGGTAACCACATTTCAACGATGATTGAATTGTGAAGAGTTCTTGTTACCAAAATTCTTCTGCTGTAGGGGCTTACTTGGATATTTGGAAACATTACAGATATATGACCTTGACATTTTGTTTCTTTCCAACTTGTTCAGTTGCAGATCCAAAGCCATTCGGGCCGGTCAACGCTCGAAAACGCTCCAGTCCATTCTCGTCCAATCTGCCTTTCGTAAAAGCACGAACGTCGACCATGCGCAGCCCCTGGTACTGAGGCTGACAACTAATATCAATGATCCTGCCCAGATTCTCGAAATAAAGCAAGGGCGTTGTAAGTGGCTGTTCCCATGCGATATTTCCATCCAATATGTATCCACCACCAAGGTTTGGGACATATTCCAGAGTCTGCTGTGTCCATGTCACATTTCCAACCTCTTGGTGAGATTGAAAACTAAGTGGAGACTCATCAGAAAGTTCGAAAGGAAGCAACTATCGGAGCTGGTTAGTTTTGATGTGCTTGAGGACTTTCATGCCAGATACTTCTTGAGCCATCTATAGAACGTCTGGGAAATATACTACTCAAAGGAGGTTCCCCCATGTGTTCTAATGACCACTGAACAATTTTCAAGCATCATTTGAAATCTGCAATAGTTCGGAAGTGCCTTTAGAAACGGTAGCTTTGATAGCCATCGCTCCGGGCCACCCTCAAAGGCTATACGGTAGTGGAAGTATGCCTCACGGAGGCTGGGTAGCAGGGGAAATCTGACTGTCTTGAATCGGCCATGTAGTGACGGCCGCTCCAGAACAGGCAGTCCCGGGAGCAGGCTGTACCACTCGCTTTGGTTTGCCCCGGAAGGATCACGAATATCCAGTGACGTCAAATTCGTCAGGCTATCAAGGATACCCAGTTTCAAGGCTGTCTACCTGCGGTTCACGGCATATTTCCTTGCTAGTGGACCCCGGATCTTGATTACGTCCTCAATTGAGAGATGGCGAATGTATGTTTGCACAATAGGATCCGAGGCGGCCTTGTTGAGAAAAGCTGCGAATTTGTTGTGATTGGTACCTCAAATGACTGGAGTACGATAAATCACAGTGTCGCATGCTGCGAATAGATATGAACAAGTCGCGTTGAGATTTCGTATTTGTTGATTTTGTAGTCTAACCTTTTTGCAGGCCAGGGTTTCTGTTTGCCGTCCCAGCGGCTGGTAGACCCAAGGCTCTCGATTCCACTATTTCCTCGACAGACTCGGCTGAAACGTACTTGAGCGGCTGGCTGATGTGTGGGAAGTTGGCGTCATCTTGTAGATGCTCGGCATTTTCGACAAGAATCTCCGTGGAAAGCCTTTCGAAACTACTCAGGCTCTAGTCTTACAGTGCTCCCTCGACTGCAACTTGTGTCAGCATTTTATCATTGGATGTATAGAGCAGTGCGTGGTATTGAAGTTCGCACATACTGAAGCTATAGATTTGAAAGCGAAAAGCTTTTCACCCGAGCGCAAGGCCTTCTTTCCATCAAGGTAGCTATTAGGCTGGTCATGCATCTCGGTATCACGTTTTGACTCATACGATACACTGACATAGATAAGTAAGCTTTTCCAGTTCATACCTTGATGATATCTACAGAAGGTTCAGGAAGGTTTTGCGGGCATATGCACATCAAAACGGCGAGTTGGTATCCTCGCTGGGCAATTTGCCTCGCAGGCTTGACGCGCGATCAACTTTGCAGAACCTTATCCATTCTGTTGATTAAGCGGTTACTCTTCAGAAGAAAAGTTTCTGCGAATCTACACACGCCACCCTGAGCCAGTTTGAAAGCCCCCATTCCATGCCCGGAACAGACCGAAGTCATCATCATCAACCACGCACGATGCCATCAGCGAACAACAACTCCACCCCCAAACCCCGTAGCCGTTTCTGATAGTCAGTAAGAAGCAGTCCTATGTCCCTGAAGGGAGGATCTCCTTCCGATGTTAAACCTACTGCACGGAGGTCGACAATCCGGATCTTGTTGGATCCCGACTGGCACCGCGGCTCGATCCAACTCAAGACTGATACCAATTCGGTAGATGAAGCCCCGACTGTCCTGCGGGCATCGGGCCACGAGACGAGTTCGAACGCTGTGTGAAGCTCCAAAGTCTCCAAGCCTGGCATGAAGTCATCTTGTTCTCCAGCATTTCTCATACGCAACACGTAGGCCACGAAGTGGTACCAGCAGAGACTGAGACGTTTGACGTTCTTCAGGCTGTGCACGGGAATCTCGATGCCGAGATTACTTTCCAGACAATTGCGGGAATGTTTGTGTGACCAGCAAAGAGACTCCAGCTGGGGCGCAATGTGATGGAAATGGATCGCTCGTTGATCAGGGATATAATCGCCGTAGTTATGTAGCGAGTTGTAGGCGGCCAGCGATCGGAGGGCTGGCAGCCTGCTCAGGACTGGTCTTCCTTGCGGCCGCTCTGAGCTTTTCCGCAAAAGCGAATACCATGCCGCGCAATTGTAAAAGTGCGCCTCGGTGATGCGAGGCAGAAATGGCAGATGTAGCTCAAGGCCTCTGAAGTGTTTGAGCGATATGCGTTCTAATGCGGGGAGTTTGGGTAGAAGACTGCACCACTCCGCGACATGCTTCGGCCATCTGACCCATGGCTCCAGGGCAACGTCCAGGCTTCTCAAGAACTTCAGCTCTAGAGTATCTGCCTTGATGCACTTCTTTAAGCGAAGCGATGGAAACCAGTTCCCTGGTTTGCAGCTTGGCTGTTCAACCATGTCGTACACAAGAGTCATCTCGCGAACAAAATCTTGGAGACGGTCTCCGGTTGCAATATTGGCGAGCAATTTTCGAATATTCTTGCGGCCTACAGCGACCGGTGCGCGGTAGCTATCCCCTTGAAAAGCGAGAAATATGCGTCGGCTCGTGAGTGAAAAGTTGATGATATCTCTGCAAGGCTTGGGACGTCCTCCTTTGTGGAGGTAGGCCAATGTTGTGTGGTCGGCATGTCGTCTATGGTAACCCCTCCATTTATAATTATGGTGACGGTAGGAAACTGGAAAATGTGGTGCCCAGGGGTAATACTGGCATATTACGCCGTTGGTTGATGTATAATTCCGCTCAGGGTCGCTTGCCGGGAAGACGTCGGGACTGTGGAGACGAAGATACTCGGCGATTTTGAGTAGTATTTCGGTGGGCAGGGTGTTCAGGCCGGGAGCTACGATCGCGTCGGTATCATGCGACGAAGACCCCTTCTCGCTCCAAGTCGGGAGGAGAAACCGACGCCAGGGCATCCCGCCTTATCTGCGTACAACGAAGGCGCCCAAGCGACTGATGGACATGTAGGTAAGAGCGAAAGTGAACATCCTCACCAGTAAGACCAGCAACGCGAAATGCAAGCAGGACCATGGTCAATTTCAGGAAGGGAGAAAATATTTATGTCCGCTACGAGCCGTCAAGGTGTAGCAAAGCAGTCTGATGCTCAAACTTTCCATAACGATGCCATCGCGCCATTATTGATTGCTCATGCAGCCAGGAGGACTAATCCAGCAGTCCACACGACGTGACGAATCTCTCGAGAGACGTTGGAGCGTTTTACGATTTTGCAGCTGCAATAACACCCGCCACAACGGCGAAAGCCTCCAGTATTTGTCGGTGGAGATCCAATCTCTTCCAATCAGCAGCCCATCCGCGAACTTGTTCAAGGCTAGCGCCACCGTTGGGATCATCGTTTTTCTTGGGGTTGACGAGGCGTTCGTGTTCGGCGAGGAGCTTGTCGTTGGTAGGAAACACCCTGAACTGGGTGTATGGCGCCACGGACCCCATGAGGACAGCCGCGGCGAGATTGTAGATAAATGCAGGACTTTCGGTACCATCTGTCGAAGATAAAAATAGCACAAAACTGTTAGCCAAGTGGAAAAAAACATGCTTTTTGGTGTGTGTGCTGATTTAGGTTCGCTCCGGCAGCCGGAGAAGGGACAGGGTAGGGACCGAACCCACCTTTCCAAGCAAGGAAACCGAAAACGGCCGCCGTGCCGGTCACCATTGTGGGGCCGTACTTCCGGCCGAAGTCCCATCCTCGGAACCAGAGCTCGGTGATTAGGTCCTTGTCTCGGAGCTTCACAATGCTGTGCATGGCAAGTTTGTCGCTCCCATATTGATACCCTGGTATTATTAATTAAGACTCGGATCTTCTCCTCAAGCGTGAAAAGGGAAATGATTGATGACCAGCATACCTACAAGATGTGCAGCTCCAACAAGATTGACCAGTTGGAGCACACGGGTCCAATCGACACCCTGGGCCATACTGAAGGAAGTTCCCGTCAGAAACTGTGGGTCGGATAAGAATCGAAGAAGTCAGGGTGTGGTTAATGCACTTGAAGACAGGCAGGTAAGTTGTGCGATGGTCGTGATCAAGCTGTAAGAAATCCTTCATCAACAGTAAAGCGGTTGACGTTCAATTTGACTATTAGATCCATCCCACGCAGCCCGAGACCAAGCGTTTGACAGCCCCTCATCTTGGTCATCAATTCCGTCACCAGCGCGTTCTGATCCCCAGATACGCAACCTGTGCCGCCATCCCGCCATCCCACCGGCACACCAAGCCCCAGCCCCTATTAGACGCGGGACCCGAAATACCGCGACGGCAAAATCTCCCTTTAGCTCCATCTCTCGGCTAAATTTCCAGGTCTTGTCTCAAGTCAGACAAGGCTGTATGGCAAGGCCAGATTGAAGGGAAAGCCCGTCACGTGGGGTCCTGTCACAGCCCAGCCTAGCCCCGCGTTTCGGTTGTCGGGTCACGATCAGAGCGTGCAGCGAGTTCGAGCCTTCACCCGTCTATTCAGTGCTAGCTGGGTCCATAGTGGACGCCCGTTCCTTTTAATGGTTCTAGTACAAATGGTTTGATGTTCTCGATAAAATCTCTGTCACTCTCCGTGTGCTTCATGCACCAGCACCAGATGGCCATTCCCAAGCACCGGTCCCAAGAGAGGAGCGGGAGCAGCGGCTTGTTGTCCATCATCATCACCGCCTTATCACACATTCTGCTGATTATCAGAACGTCGTCGTCGCCGTCGTCGAGGAGTTCGGGGTCCGTCGGTATCATGCCGAACCACTGCGCTGCAGGGCCGTCCCACATCATCAGCGGCATCGGCACCTTGACCCTGAGCATGGCTGGCTCTGCGTTTCGGGATATTCGGAGCGCGGGGTATATCGTAATAAAGACTGCTTGAAGGATCAAATGTAGTTTGAACTGAAAAACGGCAAGACTGTTTTCCCAACGGAGTTAGCAAAAGCTCTGGGTGACAGTTTCGCATGCTTGTAACGAGTGGAAGAAAATGACATCGCCCACTTTCGGTACAAGTTTCCTTCTTCTTTGAACCGGCATGCCACATTATCAGATGAACCTCCTTGGTGGAGTTCATTCTCTTCCGCATGTGATGCCCTCCACGAGAAGGGGTCTCTTAACATACCGCTGATATGATTCCCGGAAAACCCAAGGATATCCACTATTCCCGCACAGCTGCGAGGCTGTGTTGATCTTCGACTGATCGTAGATGCCCGTCGCCTTGAACGTCTCCAAGAGCATCGCGTGTGTCATCATCACGTTTTCCATCGTTTTGTCTGCCCGGTACGGCACCAAGATTGTTGCAATCAGCATAGCTTGGAAGACTGGCAGCAAATCTACTCGAGGGGACAACATTCCCCTTCTTGATTGTTCTAATAGTTCGAGCTGTAGAGACTTGTTGTTAGCGTACTGCTTTACGGTACTGACTCGGGTCGTATTTAAAGTGGAAACCAATTTGCCCGTACGTTGTAAAGACCAACACGCAAAAAAAAGAGGTTATCAACACTTACGATTCTGTTCCCAACCTCTATCAAGAGGTGGTCGTGAAACCTGATGGCGAGGTCCCTCGACCCCGGTGCCGAGGCGAACCATAGTCCGACGGTGATGACAGCCTGCATCAGCAGCTTCGGCTGCATCGTCGACTCGAACGTCTCCCTGTGCAACATTGGCCACTGGGGATGGAAGTGGTCGAAGTAGACCCTCTGCAATTGCATCCTCATCCCCTCGTCCAGCATCGATCCAGGCGCAAACTCGAAGGTATCGGTCATCGTCATAGGTGCCGGTGGCATGATGGTCTGCGTAAGCAAGCCGGTGGGCGCCATCCCCGTTGTCGTCAAGGGGTCCGGCATGATGACGGGATTCGAGGGCGCCATGCAGGCAGCTAACATACTAGAGCCGGTAGAGGGGGACGATCCCACCGCTCGTCCTGGTGATGGTTGTTTGCCGCGCGGCTGGGGCCACTCGCACGATCTTCCCTTATCGTTGCATGTCGAACAGGAGGGTTGCTGACCATCGCATCTCGTCTTTGTGCGATGGCACGGGACGCAGGCTTGTGCTACGCGTGTTGGCGGGGCAGTCGGGCCGTGGAGAACCATATGCCTACGAAGAGTATCTCTAATATGGTGTTTTCCAGTGTTAGTCTAGATGTTGTTCGGGTTCGGGTTCCGATTCCGATCAACGCGAGGAGCCCTCGGGTGCCGAACCGCTTCACCACTTTGACACCCTCTCTGCAACCACAACAACCACACAACCAGCAACAAGCGTAGAAGAGAAGACGACAGTAATTGTTTTGACATACCCTCTTGTAAATTTTGTACCACATGATGGGCAGCAAAACGATGGCGTAGCCGCGTGCTCCTTTTTGTGACGCGTGAGGTGTTCTTTGCGTAGGTAGGAGCGGCCGCAGCCGTCATGGTCGCAGGTGAACGGCATTCTGGGCAGCTCCAGCGTACGAAAGGAATAGATCCATCGCACTGGAGAGTTGGTTCCGTATACAGTTGACTAAAGGATGAGTAAAAAAAGGGCCTGGTAGCAGAAGGGGCTCGGTGCATAGAATAGCACCGGTGCACTGGTGCGCTGTGTGCTGTGTGTAGAGATGTTCGGACAGGACCTTCGCTTGACTCCGAGACCCCCTGGCAAGCTGTGGGGCCGGGGGGCTAAACCTCCCGCGGCAGCTGTACGCGCCAAAGCTCGCCAATGATTGGTCTCCCACCCTCCCGATGCTTATTCAGATACGCTGACTCAGCGAGTGGGATACCGGTTTTGTGGGTCCTGAAGCCCCGGGGCGGGGGCTCCGGGCGCCGAGTCTGCTGTCAATCCGCCGGCGAGCCGGTAGGAGAGCCGTCGAACACCACGGAGCTTATGAATGACAGTTTGATGAGCCCCGGACTCGCCGCCGGCGATATAAGAGGCTTCCGGACATTTTGATATCACGACATGGAGTCGTCAGAGACAGCGCCGCACGTAGAGAGACTTCACAGTAAAGGGAGGGCACGCACGACGAGACAGACACCCGCTGAAGATTTCGCTTTCTGAGACACCACTTACTCCTCACCTAAGCACCCGGCAGAACATAATGGCTGCCCTTAAAAAAATAGCCGTCATCGGTGTAAGTACTTAGCCCCGTATGCCTACCCCCCTCATCTCACTGAGGAGCCTTACCTTCCCCTCCGGGCTCCAGCATTGACCAGAGCCCGCACGTGGCAACTAGGGAACGGGCGACCTCGGCCATGTCATCGTTCAACAGTTGGTTGCCGCCGGCATCTTCGACGTTACCGTTATTACCCGAGACTCCCGAGACACACGAGGCAAGATCCCTACGGGCGCCAAGCCCGCTGAAGCCGACTACGAGTCCCTAGAGAGCCTGACCGCAGCCTTTCGAGGCTTCGACGCCGTCGTCTGTACTATTCCAGGCCATCTGGAAGCCTTACTTCTGCGAATTCTCGAGGCCGCCATTGCTGCGGGCGTAAAGCGCTTCATTCCCTCAGAGTTTGGCTCTGATCACCGACAGCCGGCCGCCCACACTGTCCCTCTTTCCGCCAGCAAGATCAAGGTGGATAATACACTTCAGAAGGCCGCTGCAGAGGGCCGTATGGAGTATACTTCCATCTTGGGAGGACCATGGATCGAATGGATCATGACTTTTGAAGAAGGGATGAGCATCCCCGAGCGCAAGTTCTTCATCCACGACGGCGGCGACATCCCGTTCGGCCTAACCACGCGAAAGTCATTTGGCGACGCGGTTGCGGGCGTGCTCAGACACCCCGAAGAGACCAAGAATCAGATATACACGATCGAGGTCATCAGCCTGACTCAAAACCGCATCCTGCAGCTCGTCAAGGAGGCCCTGCCCGACCTCGAAATTGAGATTGTGCATGTCAACACCAAGGAGCGCTACGAACGAGGCGTCAAGAAGCTTGTTTCGGGCGTCTTTGACATGTCCGTCGTTGGGGACATAGTTTTGAGATTCGTTTTTGATTCGGAGCTACAGCTTACGTCCGATACCCAGGCCGCCAATGAGTTGCTCGGTGTCGAGAGGATCACCGAGAAACAGTTCAAGGAGCTCGTCAGATCCTTGGCCAAGTGAAACTGGGGCCGCCAATGGAAGGCAACGTTATGCGTGTGCCTTACGTCGCTGGAGCATTAGGCAAAATGTCGGTCAGAACTAGAAAGAAACAGCAGTAGCGACTAGAGTATTCATAAAAACCAATTGAGAACAGCTGAAACTCACAGAGCTCTGTAAAGATCCGACGGGAGGTTCCACGAGCGTGGGAAAATTTGTAAATCCGCGGTACTATTGCCTAAAAGCGGACATAAGTCGTTACGCCATTTACGCCAACCTAGCGCTACAGCTGTGCCTAAAGGCCTCTAGACCGTTAGTCTGATGCTCTAAAGACCCTCCTAGAGACGGACAAATAAGGTTGCCCACGGCCGCCCACCCATTCTGGCGGCGGTTCCCTGTTTCGGGATGTGGGAGACGTCTCCCGAATTGCCGCAATAGGAGATGGCACGAGCCTACGATGAAGCTTAAATGAGTAATGAACTCGTTGGCCGCCCATCGAGTAGAACGGACGGACGGAACCAACAAAAGGACCAGACGAGAACGAGATGCAGCAAGAGCTTTGACGACGGGCCTTGCGCAGATCGCCAATGATGATGAGAAGATCAGGAAAGAGAAACCCAACGGTCGCGACCAGTCACTCTTTGGGAACTCATGGCGATTCTCACGGACTGATACGGCCCGAAATGAACGAAATGATGACGGCACGAGCCCGACGATGAAGGTCCGAACAACCAATGCCCACCCAAGCCGGGGATTCAATAACGCCATCGGGTTCGTGACCCGAGTTGGCACCAGCCCTCATCCAAACTTGGGCCGAAGTTCGAACAAACTCAACCACGTAACAACACTGATTTAGCAGAAACGCGTCTTGGATTCTTTTTCTCTTTGCCGCTCCACGGAGCCGACGGCGGGCCCGTCAGAACCAGTCCAACAGGGCCGCTGGCGAGCCTACGTGGCATGGAAGTTTAAAAATGGAATATCTAGTTCGAGGGCAGGCAGCGCAGGTTGGCGAATACCCCGCCAAGTCCCTCTCGTGAAACCTTGCGCCCACGGACGTCAACGGTCTCGTCGGCACCCACGCCGTCTGATTGGTCAGTAACCAGGTTTTAACATGTTGTAATGTACAAGTTGGGGTGAAAAGAGGGTGAATAAGGTCTTTGCCCCTGGTGAAGATTTTATATACATTCTATAAGGTAAGCAAATACTGTATGTGGTATCGTTGGGCCTTGGTGTCCGCAACGCCTCGCTTGCGCTTACACCTGCCGGTCTAGTAGCTGTAGCGGAACTGCTTGTTCTCCTTATCAGTCATCGAGGCCCAGACCTCGGGGGCCATGAAGGCATCCTCGGACTGCTGCTTGGCCCCGCGTCTCTTGTTCTCCCAGCGGTAGTAGGCGTACAGGGCCAGCGTGACGACGGCGCAGCCCGCCTGGGTGCCCATGACGGCGATCTTGGCCGGGCGGTATTCAGGCGCGTCGCGGGCCTGGAAGGTCTGCGGGCCGATAATGTTGCCGAGGGAGAAGGATCCGCTGACGATGGCGGCGGCG
>JABGLZ010000884.1:0-59556 GCA_014705045.1 Colletotrichum theobromicola | reverse complement strand
TTTTTTTTTTTTTTTTGGCACGGAAATGATTTTTTTTTATGGTTCAACACAGCGGCTTACGCACAAAAGCATAAAAGATGTACATGATAATGTGTAAGGGTATTAGAAAAAAGATTCGAGACATTGATAGATCTGCAAACAGGCGTTCACGGGCCATTTCCACATCATCATCATCATCATCACCGCCATTACGAGGTCAATCTTGATTGTGAGCGATCACTTCCCATCAGGGGATCCCAAAGTCCGACCCCAGAGTTCGATCTAGACGAGGGAATCTTCAGCATCACCATCTTCCCGCCAGCGAATGCGACTCTCGATCGGAAATCATGAGCAGTAAAAATAGGGGACATGGACTGCACGGGCTGCTGATCGCTCTCCACCAACCAACTGGGGCACAATTACGTGGCTCATGCTCATGATTCAATCCCCCTCCTCCAGATCCCACTTCACGGGGAACATATGGGGGGGAGTCGAACGATGGGCAATGCAAATCTTTTCCCACTCTTCATTCCCCAAGAATGCGGTGTACGCGATAATGGGCCACGGCGATGCACGACTTCTTTGTATTTCGAATTAATCTAAACGTGGTATCCTGAAATCTATCTTACTCTTCATCAAAGTGAAGCTTCATCTCCCGCTTGCTGAGGAGCGGACTCGTAGGGCTAATCTTGGGCCAGTCGTGCGCGTCCAGGCAGGCCCGCCTCGACGCCAGCACGCCGGGTCGCGCTCTGCAGACGACGGCATCCTCGTAGGCGTCCATGGCCGCCCTCAGCTCCGGGAAGCCGGCGCCGCCCAATCTCGGCACCACGGCCTCTGCGAAATCCAGGACGTCGAGGATGGCGTGGTTTGCACCCTCGCCTCTGTCTGTGCGTGCCGTCAGCCATCATCCTCGTCAATTTGAGACGAACCCTTCTCCATTCGGGGGCCCGACTCCCGGAGGAATCCCACGGAAGAATCCTTCGGGCAGTAAAGGGGGAGGGATGAAGCCAAAAAAGACGAAAGTTTCGATGCTCTCGGGGGTTGCAGCGGCCGGGGACTTACACATTGCCATGGCGTGGAAGGCGTCACCCATCAACACCGCTCTTCCAGATGAACGAAGACCCTTTGGCGGAGGATAGTCGAAGAGATTGAGTTGTTTCACGTCGGTGTCAGCAGGAATGCCGAGCGCAAGGGAACGAAACGGCTCCGACCAGCCGCCGGCGAACGACCTGATGAGATCGAGTCTGCCGCCGTTGGTCGCCGGAAACCCCGTCGGTTCCGGCTTGCCCAAGAAGCCCGGACGATCGGGCCACGAGATGCACATCTGGCAGCTGTACTTTTCCGAGCTTTCATCATTGTTCCCAGGGGCATCGAGCACTGCGAGAGAACGCACACACAAAGTTCGTGTTAGTCTTTTTCCATGCCGCGCGCAACGGCAGCGTTTCTATCGAGAGAAAGGCTAAGGGGGTGGGGTGGTAACGAGGAATTCGGCATAGCTCGAGATCAAGGTTTTCTCCGCCCTTCGATAGCGTCGCTAGGGATTTGCAACCACGGCCAGGGACAACCCTGCCTCGGCGATACGGTGATCTCGGATCATCATTTCTCACCATCGTCGGGAATCAGAAACCAAGAAGAGGGGAAGGAAGAGATCGAATGCAACGTTGGATGAGAAAAGAACAGCAGCAACAAAAAAAAAATAAGACTCACTGCTAAGATACAGAAAAGTGTCGTTCTGAGACGACGTTCCTTGCAGGAAGAAGGGATCAAGCTTCCGGATCGGCTCCATTTCTTCGGGGGACAGAAACACTTTCAGGCCAAGAACCCGGACCGGGATCCGGTGCCTCTGGTGTTGATCCGGGAAAAGCTGCGTCCGCACTCGAGATGCGCCCCCGTCGCATGCGACGAGCACGCGACCGGCGCATGTTGAGCCGTCTTCGAAGGACACGAGGATGGAGTCCCCCTTCTCCTCGTAGCTAGCGAAGCCCTTCCCCCACTATATTGCAACTCAGCATCAGGATCGCCGGCATCGATCTGTGTGCTATGGTGCCGAGGGCGAAGGAAAAGAGAAAACGCAGCCCCATAATCTTAAAAAGGTAAAAATCGCGTATCATACCTGGATGTCGACGTCCGTCGCAACAAGCCGACGCAACCGCTCCCTCGTAACCCTGATCCGGAGACTCTCCGGCGCGCGGGGGCTTGCGCCCTTCAACTCGCCGGTGCTGAGGTCGAAGAAGGGGAACGCGGAGGCCTCGCCCCTCGCGACGGCGGCGCGGTCGACGTAGGCCTCTGGCAGGCGGGCGACCAGGTCCTCGGGCAGCAGGGACCGCAGGGCCGGCAGCGACCAGTGCAGCGTCAGGCCCCAGCCGACGCCGCGGGTGGTGAGGTCCGTGTCGCGCTCGAAGATGCGGAAGGGCACGCCGTTCTTGCGCAGGTACTGGGCGAGCAGCAGGCCGCTGACGCCGGCGCCGATGATGATCACGGGGAGGGGCCCTTGCTGTTGCGCTGAAGAGGAGTCTTGGACCGCCATGGCTTGTGTCTCTCGGTAAAAACGGCCCTGTGGTGGTGGTGTTTGACGAATTATGGATTAGAGGTAGGGGGTGTGTTGTCACTCGGCTGGCAGACCAAGACGTTTTGCTTTTTGATGTGCGGTGCAGATGCAGCGGTAGCAGGCTGGGCAGCCAAATGAAACGCAATGGCGGGAAACGGCACCAATGACAAGTTAATGCTGAGCTGGAATTGCTGTAATGTATGTTGCCTGTGGCGTGTATTAGCAACTGGCCGCTCAGCTTGCTTGAGTCTTGGCTGTGCTATGTTGGACTCGGTGCGCCCAGAAGGCACTTCCGATGCTTGTGGACGTCCAATTTCACTCTGCCCAGAGGGCCCCGTTTCTCGACTTATCGAACCACCCCGCTGCTAATGTTGAACCGAAAACTCTAATCCCACTTCCCATGCCCTGGTACCCCCAAGTGGGCGAGGAGGACACCAGAGTCGCCTGATGTCAGGGGTGGTCGACAACCTAGGATCTCCAAGCGAGAGACACCCTTGGCACGGGAGGATCGCGGAGCACCTCCCCGGCGCCACTGTCCACACCACCCAAGAGACGCCGTCGACGGGTGCTGGCGGCCCAGAGACCCTGACGGCAGCCTCCCGGCGCCATTTTCCTTCAGCGACCTCCCTAGGTTGTAACTTTGCCGGTAAGGCAGAGCGGGAGCGGGAGGGAAGCGGAGGGCGTCTTGTCGGCTAATGATCTCTGTCGCATTTCGAGGTCTGTGCAACTGACAGCAGCGCGGCGGTGGGATGCCGCAACCACACTACGATCTGACAGCGTTCATCTGTCAGCCCGTCTTTGACGCCCGTCGATGACAACCAATTGACTTTGGGCATCGATTGTCCATTCAAAGAAACCTCACCTGAAGAAGTGTCGAGTTGTCCGGACAGAAAAGACTGTTGCAAAACCACGCTCCTTCGGTCTGGCTCAACCAGCCAGGGGATGCTGGCCCAGCCAGGACCGCTAATCTCGGAGTGGCTAAAGGGGGTGGAGGTAGCAGGCACACAGCCAGAGCAAAAGTTCGCAACTGGGCCCGTACGTAATTCCACCGAGGAGCCCTGCCCACAGGGCGAAGAAGAGAAAAAAGTGGTCGGATTTCGTGTTGGTGTGGTGGTTTCTCTGTCTCCTCCTTGCCATTTCTCCTCCCCCAGAGCCACACAAGCTCGCCGCCTTTCCATTCATGGCTAAGCATTTTCGCGAGTGGATGCTTCTCCGGGAACGCTATGCCGTGACCCAAGCAAAAAAAAGAGGAAGAAAACTCCACCGCCATCGACTCTTGTTGTAGCGCACCAACCGCGCAGCCAGTCATCGACGTTTCCCAAGGATGTTCGCCCTCGTTACCAGGCCTGCAAGCCTTTCCTGTCCCTGAATTTCACAAGGGATGCCTTGCCGGCACCCAGGCCGTCTCTGCCCTCTGAGGCCAACCCATTGGTCCAGTCTACGCCACGCCAGACCCGGGTTTCGAGGGCCTGAGCATATTCCAGCCTCTTAAACCCGAGATATTGGATGACATTGAAGCTTCCTCTCATGGTAGTTTTCTTGGACCCGAGATTGAACTGGGCCCCCTCAAACGTGTAACTCACTGTGAGCATGCCAGAAATCGTTCTCAATTCGATCACACGAAGCAAGATGCGCCGAAAAGCCCGCAGTCCCAACCGGCCTGCGATCCCGAGAACCCACCCCCTGTCGTTGGACTGATGCAGCGTAACGGCGCAGCGAAGCACACCTTCCAGCCTACGTTAGCTGCATCCCACGCCGGTTCTTTTCGGTGATTTCCCTCTCGCATCGCCGCCATGAATCTGGTAAGGCGTCCGGTTTCCGTGTCATGTAGACGAGGGATATGCCGCCCGAAACCGTTCCTGGATAGCAAGTAGTAATAGCGTACGGCGCAGCAGCAAAACGGTCATCGTAAGAACTTTTTTTTTCGTCTCACTCACTAGTTTTCCCGTTGAAGCCTCGGGATGAAACGTAACGTTGTCAACGGCACTTGTCGGCCCTTTTATTGGTTTGGGAGGAGTGGCTTCGATTGATTGTTCCATCAGAGCTACGGTAGACTCTTACACGCCCATCGTCGGTTCAAGGTTCTGACTGTTTTCATTTGACAAGCAAACATCAGATCGAACCCGTCTATGGGAAATGCTCCGATCACTGACGTTCTGGTTACGAAACTGGTTCTGCCCGCACCCCTGGATCTCCCTCCCCCTCCCGCCCTTCGTCTCAACGACTCCCGATCGCCTGGATCTTACAGCGAATGGTGCGGCCGGATGCGAGCGATGCGCGCATGCTCTTGCGTGCCTCGCCATTTCCCATGTGTTCTGGGTTGCAGATGCAATGCATAAATCACGCTGCACCGAAACTTGCATCTGCCGACACGAGGTGTCCAGCCAAGGTGCCGTAATGCAAGGTGTAATGGACGCAGTGCACTGCTGTTTACACCGTTGATTCACCATGTTCCCGTACTCAAGATCAGATTCAGATGCGAAAACGACGAAGTGTCAAAACCGCAGCCGCCCAACACTTCCACTCCGACGGAGTTCCTCCGCCCTATCTACCCTATCGCCAAGCAGAACCGTCATCTCGCGCGCCTCGACTGCCTGACGGCCCCTGAGGCAAGCGACGCAAGCGACGCGAAGCGAAGGGGGCCAGATTCTCCCTCGAGCCATCAACACGAAATCTCTGGGAATCTTTCCTCCGGTGGAGTCGTAGGCGAGCGGGGGGGTGTTGAAGATTTTTTGATGACCACCCCTCCCAGGCGCGCAGGGGAGGGCGGAGGGACCCATCAGGGCTCGTTCGACGAGTGAGAAGTGACAGCATGGGGGCCAGATGCTGTAGCCCTGTCGATACTACGCAAGCCATGGGCTCTATGTAGAGTTTTGTTCGTCCGTGGTACCGACGTTGTTTGCCTTTCAGGAACCTGGGATATTGGTCCGGAGGTCTGGAAAGATGTTGTTGGCGCCAGAGGGGGCGATCGAGCGGCGTCGAATAACATTTCCATGTCCGGCGGAGAAATAGTGGCGAGCCCTGGCTGACTGGGGACAGAGTGGTGCTCGCAGCTTGCAGGAGAGGAATCGGCCGTCCGCCGACGGCATGGAAGCATCCTGCTGCCCGTCGTGCCTCATGAAGTTGTCCAGACCGTCAAACCCAGGGTCCTTGATGCAAAATGGGTTCGTTCCCAATTTCCTGGGTTGGCTTGCATGCAGACAGGCCACTGGATCCAACGAACACGGTGACATGGCGCTTTCAGTGTCATCGGAGAGTGGCTCCGTCCCGGTGAATCTTTTCTTCTTCCCAATCGAGTAGTCAAAAGCCGTCGCGTATGCCTTGCCTAAACGAGCGGGTTTTTCCACGGGCCCATGGACGATGTCTCAAGGAAGAACTTTGGGTCCGACCATGAAGAGCTTGCCTAGGCTAGCGAGAGACTCGGGAGACATGTATGTTTCCGATGTTACATCATGACTCTCGCTCATGAAGCTTCGAAGGGGTTGACGAGAACTCATCCCACTTTGCTCTCATGAGAATCATGGATGTCTTGATGTCTTCGCCCCTGAACCGCTTAAAAGACTTCACTCAACGTTGACCGACGTTCAATCTTTCAACGACCCAGACTTCAGTGGCCTGTCACTGACAGGCTTCTCTCACACTCCCTGGCTACATAATATGCCCTGACTCTAGGCCCGTTTGAGACGGTCTCTCAATCCTGCGCATCCGCAAGTACAGGGCCTATTCGACCATCAGTATTCGTGGCGTTCCGTGAATAACGCGGTTGCCTGGCTATCATTGTTCACTAACAACGATCTCAGTCTATGTCTCATCCTTCGTGAGAAGTTTTCCCAAAGATTGCCTCACACATGAACTGGATCATGCCACTAAGAGCTGCAGTATTCTGAAGAAGCGCCACGCTCATCACACGCTTGTAGGGATTCTCATCCATGGACAGGTTTCGCTTCTGCAGTATCCACGCGTTCGCAGATACGATGGGACTCGCCTCACTAAAAGCCACCCGGCGTGGCTCCGTGGATAGCCGAGAGGAGACAAGGGAGCCGGAAAGTTACTCAAGCTAGGAGGAAATATTGAGATGGGGTGTCTTGGGGCCAAGACCGAATCAAGGGTCATCTGGTACTGGCGTTGAAAATTAATGATCGAAAGAGAAGATCCCTAGGAAGATTAGACTTTGCGCTAATGAATAAGAAGCCCTCTGAATAAAGACGGTTGGGGGCTCATTGCGGGTACTGACAATACATACCTAGATACCATGGTTTTGGGAAAGCTTCATCAGTCAATACTTGGTTGTAGGTTGGATACAACATACGATAAGTAGATTGTTTCCGGGGACACAGAATGCTACCTCGCAATGAGAGCGAAACCATATCTGGACCGTTGAGATGAAGTATCATCCTAGCCTGTCTGTCGCTTGAGTTGGAAACTCCAGGGTGTGTGAGATGGTCTTTACATAACGGCCTGTACATTCAGTCATGAGTGACCGGGTCAACACCTTATTCCTTTCGGGTCTCACTATGGCCACTAAATGATAGGCTGTAGGAAGTTCTATGACTCAACCTTCAAGACTACAGGAGAAATCTAAGCACTAGGTTAATCCAGCTTCATCACAGAACTCATAGATAGAGCATCTTGCACATGGTGAATATTAAAATACTGATTACTTATTACAAGATGCTTTCTGGTAAATACCTTATCATGCGCAGCGTGACACTCGCGTTGTACAGAAAAGAAATCTTAGGCCCGGAAAAAGTCCTTTCACACTCCATCGAACCAGATTTTAGCAAGGACATGGCACGTCCTCATAAGTCATCGTGAACGGAAGCCACTTGTACCAATTCGTGTCAGGCAGCTTATACCACGCAGGCCGGAAAGAGTTGCTGCTTCGCCCATCGTCCCCATAGTATGAGTTAGTCTTGAAGTCGGGAACCTGCAGCGACATCCCAAACCTTTCCACGCCTCCGGCGTCGATGATGGAGCAGGTGAGCCCCTTGGAGCACGGGTCAGAGTCCTTGGCACATTTAGCGTAAGTGTATCCGTTCCAGGCCTGATCCATATTCTTCATGTAAACCTCGCCCCAGTAGTTGTCGCTGACGTACGGGTACGAAGTACCCAGAACAAGAGACGGGCCGCCGGGGATATATCCGATGAGATGACCCTCAGTTGTGAGGTAGAAGACGTAGTCTGTCCCGTACCAACTCTCGGGCTGGAAAGAGCCGTATTGATGGTAGCGAATGTACTTGTCTTCCACCCAGGAACAACCGTGAACCTTGATCTTGAAGCATGCGTTAACAGGCGAGGGAGGGCAGACGGTTTCTGTAGCGACGGTTCCTGCCACTGTAGCCGTCGCGATGCCCATGAAACGTGTTGATGAGACGGTGTAAGTGAATGTCTGGAGAGGACCCTGTGCATTCTTTGTGATTGTCCCGGTGGCAGTGACTACCCCTGACGTCGTAGTTGTGGTGGTTGTGTAGGTATTGGTTTCCGTGCCCGTGGCAATCTGCTTGCAGGCGAATGATATCTTGGTGGCGTCCCAGTCTTTGACCATTGTCGGAGTGGCCTGAGCGACAACACCACCCACAGCGCGCTTTTCTGGGCCTACGGTGGGTGTTGGCTGGTGGTCATCCAGCCCGCGTCTGAAATTCAGGTACGCAAACTTGGCGGTTTTGTCGCTCGCCGTGACAGTCACTGTTCGGGCGGAGAATGTTCTCGTCAAATAGCTGTCGAAACTTGTTGTCACGGCCGAGTAAACTGTCGACGTGGTGGTGACAGTCGTGGTCACCAAGGTGGTGGTGGTGCTTGGGACGGTCGAGGTCTCGGTGACGTACGTCCAAGTTGAAGGAGGCCTGTAATTGATGTACTTGGTGCAGAAGTTCTGGCCGACGTTCCTCAGTGACGCTATCTCATCAGCCGATGGTGTGATGCCTGGTACAGGTAGACATCGCTTAGCGCTGCCTGCTTGACCGCTGTAAAGTACGGCAGAGTTTCCGTCGCCGAAGCCGATGGTGTTAGCGCTGTAGACGAAATTGTTGACCAAGAGGTTGTTGGCTGGGCAGCTGGTTGTTGCGGTGAATGAATATGAAGAGTCGATGCCGGCGACGGTCTGTGAGGTGATAAAGGGGTTGATGTGGACCATGCCGTATATGTTGACTTTGATCTTGACGATCCATCGCATGTACGGTTTGAGGCTGACTGCCGAGCCCTGCTTGAAGGAGGGAAAGGTGAACTCAACGGACGGTTGCCAGTTTCTCTGGTTCGTCAACCTGCTCTGAAGGATGTTGATGGAAGCGTCGGCATTACTCCAGGAGAAGCGGGCTCCGCCAGTCACGTCGACTTTTGAGTCCGTGGAGAAGTCAATTCCAACACCGTACAGAACCGTAGGGTTGATCCTGAAGGCACCGTCCATCTGGATGGGGCCGAGGTCCAGCGAGTTGTAGTTGTGATTCCAAGTGCCCTCCCAGGGACCATCTGATTGAAGTCTGGCAATCATGTACGCAGTCCCCGCAATGCCCGGTGTGACGTCTGCTTGCTTGATCTCGAGGTTTCCGTTGGTCACCACCACGATGATCTTCCCGGTGAAAGATATGCTCGTGACAGAGAAGCCGCAATTGACACAGGAAAGCGCCTTGCTCCCGGGGCCATATTTCAGAACCTGGGAAATGGTCGGAAAGTTCATGTACCAGGAATAATTGAAATCATATGTGGTAGTCTTCGTGGTGATGTAGGTGGTTGTCTGGCAACCGCCGAAGAGGCACTTGATGGCGTCGCGATTGTCATAAAGAGACTTGCCAGCACACACCAGCTCAAGTGCTCCACCTCCGGGGAGATGGCCGACAAGCTCTGTGACGGTATCATCGCATGCAATGTCCCAGCCGTCTGTCTCGCGAGCTTCGAGGCGCTTGCTGATGAACCTTCCTAAACGATGAGCTCGAGCTTTGGCCATGCGCTCGCGACGAGCATGAATAGATGGCTCGAGGAGCATCCTCTTGACCGTTGCTAAATCAAACGGACAGACGTTGGCGGCAACCTTCTTCAGTCCATCAGTTGCCTTTGAGAGGAGGTCGGAAGGTTTATCAAGTCCAGCTTCCTTGAAAGCATCTTCGACTGCTTGCTGGCCTGCAAGGTCATCAGGGCTATACGCCGCTGCGGGGATTTCCTGGCCCTTTTGGGCAGGGACGTTGTACTTGATATTCCCATTTTCGACCTGTATGTTGGCGAGAAAGAAGTCATACAGCTCTCGGGCTGCGGGGGTCAATTCATCCAGCGTCTCTGGCGGAGGTCTGTAGCCGGTTGCGCTGGGCTTGGATGAGGTGGACGAGACTGAAGACGATGCAGTAGAAGACGCCGTCGTTGATGCGCTGCACGCTGACTCTGATCCGATGGGAGCAGAAGGCACCGAAGCAGCATTACTCGAAGTTGAAGTGAAACTTTGCTTCCCAGCGTCATCAACTCTGCCGTAGACCAGAGTGATTTGGCTGGCCACATCAATCATCCTCCGTTCGTTAACAAAGATCTTGAACGAGGATGATGTTGGCGGTGTGTTGTCTGCCGAATCAAACTGCCAAAACCCACGAGCTGTGTTGATGTTGCAGCCCACAGTGTTTGTGATGAGAATCAGACCAGATGATTGTGTCAAAGTTGCGTAAGAGCTTGCAGCGTCGTTCTCATTACTGAAGAACAACGTCATCTCTGAAGGTTGTGCTGTTGTGCTATTCTTGCAAGTGACGCTGGCGATTCGTGCTGAATTTTCGAGAACCAGAGTTGCAGAATTCATCCAAAGCTCGACCTGCATTACGCGATTACCAGGGCTTTCGGCGTAATTCAGAGAGACCAAGGTGACTGGCGTGAGTCTTTCGGCGGCAGAACGGTCGATGTCTGGGTCTCTGGAGGGTATGAAAGAGCCCGGTGATCCGGAAGCACACGCAGTCTGGGATATAGGGGTGACTGTTGCGGTGGCGGAACCTGATGTGGTTGAAAAGGTGGCCGCTGTACTGGAAGCAATTGATGAAGTTGAGGAGACGGGAGCCATGCCGATGTATCGAGCATTAGACACCCACCCAGCGACTTGTTTTGGGTTGAGTGTATCCTTCATGTAGCATGCGACCCCGCTGTATGCGACATCAACGCAGCCGACGTTGGCATCACAAGCTTCCAAACAGAGTTGGAAAGTGTCAGCGTAGACCATCTTCATGTCGCCGCCCGGGTAGTCGTAGCCGCACTGAATGTCATACTGTCGGCCATCCTTGGTTGTAAAAACGGTGTCGTGAGATTCGCCAGCTTGGCAAGTGAGAGCTTTTGGCCGCTTGACGAGTAGGGCGGTTGAGACCCAAGCAGACTGCACGAGAGTGTTGAGCTTATCCTTCATGTAGCATGCTGGCCCTATGTAGGCGACGTCGATGCAGCCAGGCGTACTGTCGCAGGTTTCGATGCAGGCCTGGAAGCTAGGTGTGTCCACCGCTTTGAGATCTCCGCCAGCGTAGTCCTGGCCGCAAATGATTTGATACTCGTTGCCGGTTGTAGTCTTGAATGTCTTTCCGTTGGTCCCAGCTGTTGCGCAGGATATGGCGTTTGCGGTTGCCTTGACGGTTGTGTCTGGGATTTTCTTGCCGGTCCAGACCCAGCCAACGGGGTTCAGAGTGTTGAGAGTATCCTTCATCCAGCAGTTTCTGCCTTGAGGGTCGTAAGAGACGTCGACGCAGCCGTCGTCAACATCGCATGCCTTCATGCACTCTTCAAAGGTGTCGTACTGAGCGGCTGCAATGTCACCGCCCCCGTAGTCCACACCACAGAGGATCTGGAATGAGCTCTTGGTCGCTTTGTACGTAGTGCCGTCGGCAGCATTGCCCGCGCAGGTGACTTGTGACGTCGGCTTTTCCTTGACGACCTTCTTGGCAGTCCAGATGGCTTCCACGGGGTTGGGGGTGGTGAGTCGGTCTTTGGTCCAGCATGTTTTCCCAACGTGGCTGTAAGAGACATCCACGCACCGGGCATCATTGTCGCAAGCCTTGATACAGTCTTCGAAGCTGGCAACCTGGAGGGCGGCGATATCGGCACCAGCATAGTCCACGCCGCAGACAATCTCGAAGTTGCCGTTGGTGCCGGTGTAGGTTGCGCCGTTGGAGGCACCACCGGCGCAAGTGACTCCCGCGGCTTTGGACGTCTTGCGTGCAGAGTTCACCCATGCGAGTGTTGTAGCGGTAGTCTGCACGTCTTTCAGATAGCAATTCTGCTGGTCGTAGACGTAAGCTACCGCAATACACGCCTCTTCGGCATCGCAGGCCTTGACGCAGGCCTCGAATGTGGGCACGTTGATACCCTTGTAGTCGCCGCCGCCATAGTCCCATCCGCAGAGGACTTCAAAGGTGCCCTTCTCACCGGTGTAGGTTGACTTGTGAGTTCCCGGTTTGGTGCAGTCGATGGTGTTGGATATGGTTTCTCGTCGAGTGGTCGAGGCGGTAGTGACAGAAGTGATAGAAAGAGTGAGTGCAGTCACGAGCGTGACTGTCTTGAACAAGCAAAGCATGGTGACGGAAGGAGAGGATGGAGGACTGGCAAGGAGCGACTGAGCACCGTCCTTCCTGATGGTTGCAATTAGAAACAGAAGGAAGAGACAGAATGCCAGACATGCCTGCTGGTCTCTAAGTTATCTAGACTACCCCCAACTTGCTTGCTGTCAAGTGAATTTCAGGGCCCCCGGATTTCTTGCAATACCCAGCCCCCACGTTGCTGGGTGTCTGAAATGAGACCTTTCCGCATTGGCTTCTGATTCGATTCGTGACGAGCTTATTTTCACCTCATGTCGGTATTATCGATACGCTAGGTGCACTATTCTCTTGGCAGTAAGGACTTGCTGTCTTCGTCCATATCTCTTCAATAGGCATCTAATCAGCCTTAAGTCTAATTTGCGCGCCGAAAAGGCACTAAATAGATGCTTATCTGTAAGCTGAATATTAAGCTCATTCGAATCTTCAGGCTAAAACATGTTCGGATCCGCCATTATTACCACAAAGAACTAGCGGGCGCCATCACGCATCAGGGGGAATCCAGACCTCGGCTGATATTCTACATGCAATTGCGACGAATAGTGGGACACGGGATATTCAGAAATAGCAGAATATGGCATGTAATGTCAATAAGCTAGAAAAGCAAAAAGAATCATCAACCCATGGGTGGGGTTTAACCACTGAGTCTCCCCGAGGTGGGCTCGAACCACCAACCTCCAGATTAACAGTCTGACGCGCTAGCCAATTGTGCCATCGGGGATGTTGACATGTTGTGTCTGATTTGACTTGGCGAGATGTGGGAATTTCGGGAATATGGAGCTCACGATGTGGACCTGTCGATGTTGGGTGGATGCAAACGCGGCAAATGGACCCGGTTGAGATCGCTCAACTCAAGTCCGTTTTCATGCAACAATAACAGACAAAGTTCCTTTCCTCAGACATGAAAGATATTCCAAGTCGCATAGATTACACACTACTAAGTCACCTGAATTGTAAAGTATTGCTGACTTTTACATGCGTCAGGAGCGATAGGTAGAAGTAGCTGTTGTCTGAGGCTATTCCAGGTTGTGGGTGAGTTGATACTCTAACAAGTGGGGCATTAACACAAGTTATGCAAAACTTTGTCACAAGCTGTATTTCCTTGAACGGGCACTTCAAAGGATGATCAGAGTATCTGTAGCGGATGAGTCTTCCATGAGATTTCATACTGAGGTGTGAAAGAAAATGAAAAGTTCAAATGGACTGAGTGAGTCCCTGGGTACACCGGAGGATCGCAGCTGGCGCCAGGTGTGGGTCCAGCAAGGGAGAGGTGAAAAAACCCATCCGGTCACGTGTTCTGGCACTGTCAGCGCGTGACAGATTTCCACTTGGCGCCCGGCGCCAACGACCAAACCGCGTCTCACCCGGACGACAAGCCAAAGCCAGCCCAACCAAAAAACCTTTCAACAAACGACGAGGTCTTCATTTTCATCAGAGCATCCACCGAAAAAATGACAGACTCATCAGACGAATCCGCTACCGAGGGCGTCGGCCTCGTGCAGAATGATGCGTCCGACTCGGAAAACTCCGGCGACTCTGAGACCGAAGACCAGGGCAACGGCTTCCTCGACGTCGAGGCTTCCGAATCAGGCGACAGCTCATCCGAGTCCAGCGACAGCTCATCCGATGAGGAATCGGACTACGATGACATCCTGGGCGCAGGCAGCAGCCGCCGGGCGCAACCGAAGGCCGTCTTCACCCAGTTCAAGAAGCTACCCATCGAGCTGCGCCATCGCATCTGGCAGTTCTTCTGTCCGGACCTTGATCGTTCACCGCGCGTCCTTTCTTTTCAGATGGTCTGCTCGCCGACGCAAGATGTGATTTGGGAAAGCACGACCCTGGACAACCAGATCCGGGCGGTGGACGCGATGTTGGGTCTTCACCAGGAAAGTCGCGAGATCGCGCTGAAGGCGTTCCCGGACACGCTGGCCATCCGCCAAGGTCGCCGGACTGTGCACTTCAACAAGGAGCGCGACGTTGTGCATATCAACGGCCACAAGAAGGACTGGGCTCACAACGCCGTCATCCCGGGATTTTCAGAAAACATACTCCACCTCGCTGCAGATATTGACTACTTCCAACTCAAAGAAATGGAGACTCTCGCCTCTTTTCCCCAAGTGACCAACTTTTACAAATTCGAGTGGCACAATGAGGGACGCCCTCCCAAGAAGCTGCGATGGTGCGCTTCGGACAAGATTCACCGCTACGAGATTCAGCAGCTACAGAGAGAGTGCCGGATTGGCGAAGACCTGCACTTTGTGTACTGCTGGCCTGACGTCGAAAAGCACCCGGAGTTTGCTGCGAAACACGCATCGGAGCAGTCTGTGGCCACGGATGGTTTGGATGAACTCCTTGACGAACTCAAGGAGACGATCATGGAAGACACCGCTAATCTCGACGAGGAGACTGTCGGAGAGTGGGACGTCATGTTTGAACAGCTCCGCGACATAAAGTACTGGCGAATGACATGCTTCGGTTGGGACGCCGCCGACAGGTTTCCCGCATTTTTGGCAAAGCACGGGGAAGCACGGGAGTATGACCCCAATGAAGACGAAGAAGGCGACGACGTCGGGGAATCCTCGGAAGAAGACGACTCGGATCAGAATGAGTACGAAAGTGACGGTATCGACGACGCCACTATCGACGAAGAGTCTGTGAACGAGGACCCGGACGTGGATGACCTTGCGATCGACAACAGCGAGGAAAGCGAAGACGAGGAGGACGGCGGAGCTTCTGACTTTGGCGGGTTCTCGCCATCAAGAGACGAGGACGGCGGAATGCTTATCGATGGCGATGCTTCGGCAGCACAATTTTCAAGTCCCGAGCCAGAAGCTACAGGAGATCGTCCGCGTGGGCGAGGCGGTCGGCCTTTGGTGGTACTGGATGACGATGATGAGGAGGAGGAGACCGAAGGATTCGACTCGCAACCCACTGCCAGAAGGCGAAGAGCTCCATTCATCGAGATCGACTCTGAGGTTGACTTAGAAGACGACGAGGAGGAGCAGCCGGCCCAGAGCACAACCCGGCGCCGACGTGTAGTCGTATCCGACGATGAGGATGAAGATGAGGAGGACGAGGCAGAGAAGCCTGCGCGACCAGCTGGAAGACGCGCCCGGGTACTACCATCGGATGACGAGGAAGAGGACGAAGACGAGGGCGGTGCTGAGGTTGGCGACGACAAAGCCAAAGATGAGTCGGACGAGGAAGACGAACCGTCAGTAAAGAAGCCGCTTTCGCTTGCTGAGAAGCTCCAGCGCAATCGCCGACAAAACCCTATATTCGATGAGGAGTCTGAAGAAGAAGAAAGCTCAGAGGAGGAGGTGGATGCGCCGCCGAAGAAGATGTCGCTTGCCGAGAAGCTCATGGCGCATCGTCGTAAGAATCCCATTGAGTCCGAGTCGGAGGCTGAGACGGAAGGTACTATTGGCGTTGATGATACCGACGACGAAGAGGATGAAGAAGAGGACGAGGATGAGGAGAGCGGGATGTTCATGAACATGGCTGAGGAGGGCGAATCTGGCGATGAGCAGGATGAGGACGACTACTAGACGCAGGGAAGCGATTCATTTCAGGCTCACTGACGTCTGCATGTACGATGTATCAACAAATACGCTTGCTTATATATTTTTTTAATTCCATGACGATTAAAATTTTCCAAGTTCGTTGCAGATAATGATCGCGAGCGGGAGCAAAAGAAACAATAGACTCCAGTTTTACTAGACCCTCTTCGCTTGCATTTTCTTTTCTTCTTTTTTTAAAAAAAATCCACGGTCACTTCAGCAGACAAGAATCGACAAAAAATGCAAAAGTTCAGTTCGATCTCGATCGGGTGGCAGGGTCCCGAGGGAGATTCGAACCTATGAAACTCACCCGAAGGTTGGTTTCTACTCTCACTTTGACTTGCCGCTGAGCTAAAGACGGCCTCTGGAGTTACGGTTGCCGCCTGCCAGGACGAGGGAATCAGACGGCTACCTTGACTATAAAGGAAGCAAGGTGCGCGTGGTGAGGGTGCCTCAGGGTTAGGGTGGTACCTGGATGGGCGTGACGACAAAGGTGAGGTGACGTGAGGTGAAAGAGGTGAGTTGATTTGTGGGACTGCTGCCTGGCAGGTAGGTTCACTTCACAATAACTAACACCACAAAGAACAAGGCATGGATTCTTAGAATTAGCAGTTGGTATGATAGTGTGGAAATTGCTGGCACTGGGCTAGGAGAGCCGTGGTGAGTGCAGCACGTACTGCATCTAGGTATCTTGAGCCGTTGAGAGATAAACTGTTAACAACGTCCATATATCCGCCGAGTTCGCGATCATGATTGCTCTAACTCCTCCCATGCGCCACAAGACTGAGGAGGCAGAATTTGCACAGCACCACCCATGCTCATACCTCTTCTCCCACTCTGCTCCAAACCCCCACATAAGTCATGGCTGCTCCCGCTGTATTGTTGCTTTTCAGCAGCCCAGAATTGCTTGCTTGAAAAAGATCTCTTTAGTCAAAAGTATCGGTGCGGCTTTGATGGCTTGTAGGAGGGCGGGTTGCCTTGCTTTAGAAAAGTTCGGCAGGAAGTTGAGCCAAGGCATTACCTGGTAGACGCTCACAGGCGTCTGTCTACCTGAGGCAGGTAAATAGAAGGACAACAATGACCCAGCGAACGACTGTGTAGATGACATCGCTGGTGGTGGTGCGAATAAGTGATGTCTTACCACATGCTTTTCCAATCTTTCGCCATATTAGGACTTCCTCCGCAAATTCCTTGTAGGCTCCTACCATGAAAGCGATACAGGGACGATCAGGCATGTCCGGAATATGGATGTCATACTCACCCTTGATACATCCTTCATATCGTTGCCAAAGCCCAAGCACGCCGTCTGTTTCCAAGGAGCTTTGAAGTTGAGAACCGCATTCAAACTAAGACTTGCGAAAAGTATGGACTGCATATGGGGCCAGTCCTCGAATTTGTTCCCACTTATTTATCAAATTCTCCATGGACCACGAGGACTTATGGAAAATAGTTCACATGAGTTGCCTGTGCTTTGAGCATTTGACATATTTAGCCGCCAAAATATCTCCGACATGTCGTATTCTAACTAACGCCAAGGTCGCACCAATGCGGGACGACTCCCTTAGGCCTACATGACAGCCTGGCAATGCTATTCGTATGTATCGCAAAGGAAAAGAGAGCAAGTGGCTCTGAAAGGCAGGTCTGATTCACCAAACGTGGACGCTGCCAGATCGATCTCCCCTTTACCACCCGTGCGAACGCTTGAGCTTTTGACACGTTATTGGGTTGGCGTGAGAAAGGCACCTGCAGAGAGTCATTCATCCTTAGGAGTCTCCACTGCATCCAATCTCCAGATGAAGATCTAAGCTTTCTGCGGAGAGATCTTAACATGATGTTTCGAGAGAGACGTTGCTGCCGGCGATGGTTCCCGTCTTCCTTGTTGGGAACCATTGCTATCCACCATCAAGACACCCTCGTCAGACAAAGATTCTCGGGATACATGAAGTTCGTGTCTTGACGAAACGTCCTTAGATGTATCTTGTCAGAGAGGATTTTGGGTGACGGAGGTGCGGGAATCCGTGAGAGGCGCTTGCCGCTCAGTCGGCTCCGAAAACATCACGCACCAGATTGTGACTGTGTCTTGGCACATTTGCAAGCTAATTAAGCCTATTTCGATATATGCGTCCACTTTCAAACAGCTTCACGTTCCAGAGTTTATCCTCGGACCTAGAGCTGTACAGCTGGGGTGATTGCAAGTACTGGCAGAGCGAGCCGAGCCAAGATTTGATTATTGCAGTGCCAAGGGCCGAACGACATATTCGGCGTGGGAATTGGTTTGGCACGTTTAGAGGCGGGCCGAGGAACGCGTGAGTGTACGAAACAGAGAAAGATAGAGTGACATTCTTTCGTGACACTGGTAATCATGTTGATTGGGAGGATGAGGAATGGGGCAATTCATCTCAGCCTATTGGGGTTCAGCCATGTCTTGAATCTTCGAGGGAGGAAAAGCCTGCTCAGAGGTGTCTCGCGTGGAACAGATGTCCACCGGTGCCTTTGGCATGTAAACAACCAAAATATTGTTGTAGACATCATTTCAGCCCTTTGCTATGTTCCACCGCCGGCAGGCAAAATTGATCAATCCGAACGCCAGGGATTGGCTTCTTCGCGACGCACAATTACACGAACGACGTCTTCAAATACTAAAGGCAGCTGCTTCGGAAGACCGCCGAGTACTTTTTTGACTGCCACATCTTCTCTCTCAGCTTTCGGCAATGGGCTCTCACAGAGTGCTGGCCGCCATCTGCGTTGCAGTAGCACTGGCGGGCGCTCAGTTGATCCCAAATGACGCTGCAGCAAGCTCAGTCCCTCCCAATGGTCCCAACAACCTTCCGATCGGGTTCCTGTTGACGGTGATGCCCCCTATGATAAGCAGTAATACTACAGGCGCTTCTTCCGACAGCTTGCCGACTCCTTCGTCTGCCGTCAGCTCAAGTGCATCCACAACTCCCGTCATCTCGGCCAGTTCAGGGATTTCGGAAGGCAGCACTACCTCTGTTGCACCAACCACAAGTTCCGTGGCATCAACGACTCTTGGTGGTACGGGCATTTCAGCCCTGTCAACGCCTTCAAGCGTTCCGACCCCCATCAGCGTACTCACGCCATCGACTGGCCCGGGTCAAATCGCCGCCACCTCAAGCAGAACAACCTCTTCCGGATTCAGCTTCTCAAATACTACGCTTTCGAGTACTCTATCTTCAGTGTCTACTTCATCAAATAATCCAGTACCAACCGCATCGCCCACGTCTGATACCACACTGCGAAGTGGCACGCTGTCCGCCACGACTTCGGCAAGCACATCGTCACTCAATACCAATATCGTATCGACGAGTACCTCGTTCCTCAGTACCATTGCGACGAGTGACAGGCCGTCAGTGAGCTCATCCTCGAGCAGTACATTATCAGACACCTTTAGCGCCTCCTTGTCGGGTTCATTGTCCAGAAGCTCGCTTTCAACGAGCACTCTGTCATCAACTGCTACTTCAGATGGCACTTTGACTACAGTTCTCTCAGGGACCACGGCATCAGATCTCATATCTTCAAACACACTGTCCACAGTTCCAAGTGCAGCACCGACATCTGCGAGCGTCATTTCATCAGGTGCTTCCTCGTTGAGCACTGCATCTTCGAGCTTCATCTCGTCAGGCACCTCCTCGTTTAGCACCGCATCTACCAGTCCATCGTCGAGCACCACGTCTCTAAACACACCACCCTCAAGTACCTCATCATCAAGCACTCCGGTATCAGGAACTTCATCAGTAAGGACCTCATCGTTGAGTTCAACATTATCGAGCACCTCACCCCCACGCTCCTCTTCACCACCGCCACCGCCACCGCAGCCGCAGACGATAGCTGACCCGTAGTACGGGCACTGCTTCGTGAAGCAATCCAAGTAATTCGACTTGTACCCCAATAAACTTCTGGGGCGCCTTATCTTTGAGAATGGTGTGACTCCACTCTGGAACCTTCACGACGACACCGTTGGTACAGATGAACTTCCGCAGCACTGCAATCCCTATGCGCAGAGTGCTTTCTGGGCCATTGCCACCTTCTCTTCAACCGGCTTGATATGTTGCCTTCTGATACATATCTTTGATTCATCGTATCTGGGCAAACCAGAAGCGCTTATTCGGCAAACGCTTGCCTGTTGGCCCGGATCCCGACAGGCCCTACCGTCTAAGAGACTAAGACTATACTACGGTTTGGTTACTTCATGTTGGTAATAACCAGAGTTTACGGCAATTTGACGTTGACGTTATCTCATGAACTACTCAGTGGGAATCTCATTACTGCACGCGATACGGCTGTTGACGAATGCCAACTGTCGGGCCACATGTATACCAAGCGTCTGTTCGAATCTTCTACCAAATTTATGTTTGTTGTGTGATTACCACTACTGCCGACTTGTTGCTCACAACTCTCACTGATGGATTCCCTTCGGTGTCCTTATATTTGGGATTAACAAGGTTTGCAATTGTCAGGATCATGACAGGATGTGGGAATCGTCAGCCAATCGATGTCCTAACACGACGCCGCCCAACGCGGGCTTCAGGTAATTTGTAGGGAGATACTAACAGCCATAGTTATGCTGTAGTTGATGCCACCTCACTAGTGACCATCGTTGTTACAGTCAGCTTATCCAACAGTAGGGTCTGCTAATAGAAGTTGGGGATTGATACGTAGTAAATAGGTTTCATATTATAGTCCTGAGTTATAAGTTGTAGGCTGTTATAGATTAGTCTCTAGAGGCTAAGGTGATCAGTCTTAGGCTTAATAAGTTATTTATAGTGTAAGTAAGCTGAAAGTATCCTGAGGATAAATATAAAGTTAATTACTGAAAAGCTATAGAAGTCTGACTATAAGCTAAGCTTAGGTTATACTATATATAAGGGCTAAATAATATACTTTATCTACTCCTAGGTGATCACCTAGGTATATAAAGTAATTATAATTAGTTAGTATAACTAACTGATTACTAAGCGCTTCTTTCTACGCTCTACTGATTATTCCTTATTTTATTATTATATAACTAATTTTATAGTTCTTCTATTTTAAGTAAGTCCCTAATATTTCCTATAGTCCTATAATATAAATACTTTACTTTAGCTGCCTAACACCTAGGTAGGTTAGTTAACTATTATCTATATATAATAGGTTATAATATTAAGTCCCCTCTCTAAAAGTCTTACCCTTAAGACCTAATATAAATAAGTTATTAGTCCTAGGTTAAGGATCTATTAATTATACTTCCTATTTTACTTATAATGCTAATATTATATTAAGTTATATTTAAAAATTAAATTCTACTTCTACTCTTTATTATTATAATTATATATTATATATTACTAAGTTTAGCTTTATTATTAATATACCCTATTTATATTATTATTCTTCTAGGAAACGCTATAAGTTACTCCCTAGGAGTGAAGTTTATAATAAGTATACTTACTTAGGGAGGTCTTATAATACTATAGTAGATACTATTTATACTTATAAGTTTTCTATATTATTAGTATCCTATTATCTAACTAATCCTTTATAGTAGATTATTTATTAGATAAGGCTGCTTACTTAGAAGATACTGAAGTAGCTAAAGAGGAGGTATTAAGGAAAAAAGCTACTACTTTGCGTGCTGCGCAGGCTAAGTTAAATAAGTCTATAGCGTAGTTAGATTATTTACGTAAGTAGAAAAGGATAATATTTTAAAAAGGTTAGGAAGTTATAGAGGAGGAGCTAATAGTATCTCTTATATTAGAGGTTTAGTCTATAAGTAGTTTTAGGATAGTAGACTTAGATACTATCTTTAGTGATTAGAATCTTAATACCTCTAATTTCTTATTAGGTAAGTCTTAGTTAACCTCTAGTGTTCCTAAGTGAATAAATAGTTTTCCTTATTACAGTCTATCTACTTCTATTAGTAGTTAGATATATCTATAAGGGTGTCTAATTTATTAATATCCTTATAGTGTGATTAGGATTAGTATAACTAATATAAGTGTTATTTCCTATTCTTAGTATTACTACTAGTATTATATAAGTTTATTAGTTATATTTATAATATTCTTAGCTAGTTCCTATATATTATCTTTATATCTATATCCTTTCTACTTAATAAGATACTAAATTCCTTATAGTTCTTATATATAGTTAATAATTTATTTAACTTTATATTTTAATTTATTATCTTCTATAATAATAAAGTTATTTATTTATAATCCTTAAGGTACTAATTTAAGAAGTGAAATATAAAAGATTAAATAACACTTTATTATATTAAGTAGGTTAAGTTTAAAATTAACTAGTGAAATTTATTTAAGAATTTTAAAAAGTTTAAGTTTTTTATAGTCTAATTTATTATTTAGTTATTTAGTTTTAATATTCTACTATATAAGGTAGGTGCTATCTCCCTCTCTTAAGGTTAGTCCCTTAATCCTTTATTTATTACTGAAATGCATTATTTATTTACGTACGAATTTAAGTTCTTTACGTATATTATCTTAGATATCCTTAATTTATCTAATTATAGCTATAGCTTTAATTACTACTAAGCTAGATAATAGTTCTCTATATATAGTTAGTTTAAAACTATAGTTTAGGTAGAAGGGGGATTCCTTAGTACTTTCTCCTATTATACTATTATAAGCAAACTAAGCTATTAGTAGAAGTACTACTTAGTTATTTTAGTTATAATTAATATAGGTATAGAGGTATATTTTGAGGATTTAGTTAATTCTTTCTGTTTATCTGTTAGTCTGCAGGTAAAATATAGTAGATATTAATTATTTAATACTAAGTTATACTATAATTAACTTCTAGAATTTAAATATAAAGATCTTATTTCTATTTAATATAATCTCCTTAAGTGTTCTATAATTAGTAATAATATATTTAAGAAATATATAGGTGAATTCTTTAGTGTTACTTACTTCCTTATATAGGATAAAATAGGTATACTTTATAAGTTTATTTATAATAATAAGAATGCTATTATAGTAGACTCCTATAAGGGATTCTTAAGACTTTAGTAGTTTAATAATAAAGTTAAGTGATATAAAGTACTAAGTAGTTTAAGGTATAAGTAAAGGTTATAATAATCTATAAGGTTAATATTAGGATAGTTTACTTTTTAGGCAGACTTTATAATCCTTAATTACTTTTATAACATATTCTCTAGTAACCTTATCTCTATATTATTATCTAAGTTATTTCTAAATCTTTATAATTCCTTAGTAACTATATATAAGTAGTAAATAGAATTCTATAATAGCTTTATTATCTAAAATACTAATTAGGCTAGTTATAGATTATCTAGCTATTATTAAGAGTTTAGTTATTAGTATAATATCTCTGTTTTTATTATATTTAAGAATCACTTAGGTTTCTTCTAGTATTAGGATATTATAGTCTGGTCTTTAGCTTAGAGTGTTAGCTCTACTGTTTTCTAATCCTTTCTAATAGATAATTTAGAAGTTAAATTCTAAGAGGAATTCTAACTATCTGATTTATTATTTATTAAATACCTTTAATATAGTAAAATATACTAAGTTCTTATAATCTATATATATAAGTATTTTATAGATAGTTCCTAAGAGTTTAGGTCTCTATTCTTTAAAAGCTTCTATAATTACTATAAGTTCTTTATTATAAATCTAGTAGTTAAGCTTAGGTCTATAGAGTTTATATGAGAAGAAGGTATATAGGTGTAGTTATCCTTTTATATCTTATTAGGATAGTTATGCTCTAAGAGTGAAGTTAGAAGTGTTAGTCTTAACTTTAAACTGATTCTATAGGTTAGGGATTATTAGGATAGGTTTACTAGTGATGCGTTCCTTAATTTTCTTAAAGGCAGTCTCTTAGGTTTCACCCTATTTAAAGGGTTAATCTTTACGACTAAGATCTATAAGTAGCATATTAATCTTACTATAATACTTAATAAATTTCTAATAGAAATTAACTAGTCCTAGGAAACTTTAGACATCCTTAAGGTTCTTTAGTATAAGCTATTCTTTAATTATTTTAACCTTATCTTTAGATATATAGATATATCTAGGGGTAATAGTAAATCTAAGGTATTTAACCTATTATATATAAAACTTACTTTTCTTAGGTTTAACTAATAGTCTAGCTTTTTAAAGTTCTTATAATATAAGGTGTATATATTCTTTATATTATTTAAGTGTTAGGGAGAAGATAAGGATGTTATTAAGGTAGATAACTATAAAGATATCTATATATTTTTACAGAATATAGTTAATTATATTCTAGAATATTATAGGTGCGTTAGTAAGACTAAAAGGTATTATAAGGTATTTAAAATATCCCTTATATATTTAGAATATAGTCTTCTATTCTTCTCCTTCTTTTATCCTTATAAGGTTATAGGCTCCCTTAAGGTTAAGCGTTATAAACTAGTTAGCTCTATAGAGGAGTTATTATAGTTTATTAATAAGTAGTAATAAGTATTAATTCTTAATTATTATATTATTAAATATATAATAATTAATATAAAGTTATAGTTTATTATTCTTTTTTAGTATAAATAGGATTAAGCTTCCTGCTAGTGATATTAATTCTCTAATATATCCTTTCTTAAGGTTTTCTTTAAGATACTTATTAAGTGCTTATATCTCTATTAGATTAAGTCTATAGATTTTATTAAATCTTAGCTCTTATTCTTTTTTAAGGGGTATTTTATAATTAAAGCTAGTATATTCTAGTAGTCTAATTTTTAGTTCTTCTATAAAGAGTTTATTATATACTCTATATTCTTTTAGGATAAATAGAATTAGATCCTCCTTTTTATTAAGGTCCTTTATTATTATTATTTATAATATACTTTTCTTTATTCTAAGGAAGTAGATATAGCATTTTGCTATTTATTATTTAAATATATTTAAGGTCTAGGTTCTATAGGGCTACTTAGGGATTATATTTTTATTTTCTTATTAAAGTTAGCTAGTTCTCTAATCTATCTATAGGTTATTCTTCTTTAACTATAGTATTCTTAATATAAGGTTATATACTCTAATATCTATAATATTAAGTTAGAGTTATTTATTTTGATTTAAGTAACTTATTATAAGGGGTGTAGTTTTATTCCTAATAGTTCCTCTTTTATATTAGACTTATTCTCCTTCTATATTACTAAGCTAGTAAGGGTGTTATTTTACATACTATAGTGTTTATAACTTATTTACTATCCTTAGTAATATAAAGTTTCTTTTTAATCTGCTATTAATTAGTATAATTACTATTATATTATTAATTATTACTTATAACTATAGGTGTACTTTTTAGTCTAAGGATATTAGATATATAGACCTTATTATTCTTATCTATCTTAGTCTATTATTAGTAAGTAAGTTTAGTTTTTTAACTGCTCTACTTTTCTAGGGTATATAATCTGTTTTCCCTGTTATTATACTTTTATGAGGCTGTTCTTATAGATTCTAAGTTATAGTGGACTGGATCTATACTTTATGATTCTCCAGGCGTGGGCCTTTTCTAGATAGTGCGTAAGGCATTTATCGCGCTGATATTTATTCTATTATATATTCTTATTATATATATATCTTATAGGGTACTTTAGGCTTAGTGTGAAGGTTATAAGGTTTCTATTAAATTTATATATCTCCTAGCTAGTGAGGATATATTCTTAGTATATATTCCTTATAGGTATGTTATTATACTTATAGGGGTAGAAGTGGCTTTTATATTTATCTCCTGCATAGGCTTTATATTTATTAAAGAAGTATTAGGCCTAGAAGAGGTATTAGTATCCTAAGTCTATTATCTTAAGGTAGGGGTAGTTTTTAACGTGGAGTTATAAAATATAATCCTTTTATTATTTAGAACCTAAGATTTTAAAAAGTTTAATAGACTGCTTATCCTTATAGGGTTTAATTTACTTATATATAATATATTTATTTATATTATTTTCCCTTTTAGACTCCTCTTTAGAGCTAGTATTATTAATACTAGGGGTAAACCTATAAGTAATCTTTACTTAAGTATATTATTAAGTAATATTATAAGGTTTATTTAAGTTATAGGGTGAACTTTCTCTTTCTCTAAAAGTTTAGGTACTTATAAGTTTAAGTAGTTATTATTCTTCTATTAAGTTATATTAGTAATTTAGTTCTTTATTAGATTCTTCTTAGTTTTATTCTTTTAGTTCTTAGTTAATTTACTTAATTTAAGTAGGGTTTCTATATATATACCTTTATTATTTTAGGTGTGTAAGTATAATACTAAGTTATCTTTCTTATATTAGGTTATAAGGTTTATCTTAGATTTAATCTAAGTAAGCTAATTTAATATTTTATAGGTATATAATTCTTTACTTATTATTACTCTTAAGCGCTTATTTATATACTTATTATAGTATTAAGGGAGTACTAATAGGTGCTAGTTATTATACTTATAGCATTTTATTAAGTTATTTAGGGGTTTTTTAGGTGATCCTACTATTACTTTAGTAGGCTATAGTGAGGGTTTTAACTTTTATTTTAGGGATTATTATATTATATCTAGTGCGTCTATAGTTAAAGTTATAAGGGTAATATCCTACATTCTCCTTATTACTCCTATAGGTGAGGTACTTATTATTATAGTATTTAGTCTATAAGAGTGTCTTATAGGGTATCTTATTAATTATATTAACCTATTTATTTTACTTAGGTATAGGTTATTACTGCTGTTTCTTAGGCTAGTAGTATTCTTTAGTGATATATCCTTACTTATTATAATTAAAATACTTAGGTTTTTATAGCTTCCTATTACTATTATCTTTAGTAGTAATACTAATATCTATTAGTTTATTATAGTATCTATATATAATACTCTAGTATATATTTTATCCTTAGTTATAGGGTTAATTATTCCCTTAATATTAGTTATACTAAATCTTAGTAAGTAGCTATTATTAGTATTTATATAAGGTGTTAGTGTATTACTATTCTTATATTCTTTCTTTTTATTATTTATAGAAGTAGTTATTAATACTAATAGCTAGGGTAGTATATATAAGGAAGTTTTCAGACTTAGGGTATTTAAATAGTTTATCCTTTACTTCACTCTTAAGTCCTTTATAGAAAAAGCGTATTTTAGAGTCTTCTATAAGGTCTAGTTATATATAGAGACTTTAGAATTTAGCTATATATTCTTTTGCAGATCTAATCTACTTTAGGTTTTTAATATTATATTAAGCTTATCCTTTCTTATTAATTTCTTAAAATAGGGATCTGAGCGCTTCTTTAAAACCTTAGAAGCTAGCGTAGATTTCCCTAGTCTTAGAGGTATAAATATCCAGTATCTTATTATTTAGGTAATCCTCCTAAATAGGTTTAAACCACTTTAGGGCTTTTCTTCTTAGAAAGCTAGTAGCATACATAACTTTCTTATATTTATAGAGGAAGTCCTATTAGTAGAAGTTATAGTAGTTCTTAACTTAGTTGAGAAATCCTTTAAGCGTGCTAGGTTCTCTACTATAGGGGATAGGTGCTAATAACTTAAACTTCTATTAGTTTAGTGTCTAAATAATATTAGTAGTAGCCTTTAAGGTATTAATTTCTTCCTAGAGCCCCTAAATATCTAGGTTAGCAAATTATTCTTAGAGTTATAAAACTTTATTTTCTAGGTCTATAATGCGTTATAAGCTATTTCCTAGTTATTAGATTATAAGTTTTAAGTTATAAAGCTTAGTAGCTATCTTATTATATATAGCTTAAACCTTAGTAATATTATTATCTCCTTTCTTAACTTAGGTATAGAGTTTATTATATATTTCTTTTTTAAGGGAAACTTTATTATCTAAGTCTATATTTATTAGGGTCCCTTTAAGTTCCTCAGCTAGGCTTTTAACTAGCTACTTAGAGAAAAAAGAAGATCCTAGAGTGGGGGATTTAGTAGAGGTATAAGAGGATATCTTATTTATACTATTTAGTAGGTATTAATAGTTAACTTACTAAATAGGAGTAATTAAAGTATTATAGTTAGCTTATTTAATAGTAGGGTCTGCTAATAGAAGTTAGGGATTAATATGTAGTAAATAGGTTTTATATTATAATCCTAAGTTATAAGTTATAAGCTATTATAGATTAGTCTCTAGAGGCTAAGGTAATTAGTTTTAAGCTTAATAAGTTATTTATAGTATAAGTAAGCTAAAAATATCCTGAGGATAAATATAAAGTTAATTACTAAAGAGCTATAGAAGTCTAACTATAAGCTAAGCTTAGGTTATATTATATATAAGGGCTGAATAGTATACTTTATCTACTCCTAAGTAATTACTTAGGTGTATAAGGTGATTATAATTAGTTAGTATAACTAACTAATTACTAAGCGCTTCTTTTTATACTCTACTAATTATTCCTTATCTTATTATTATATAACTAGTTCTATAGTTCTTCTATTCTAAGTGAGTCCCTAATATTTCCCGTGGTCCTGCAGTATAAATGCCTTACTTTAGCTGCCCAACGCCCAGGTGGGTCGGTCAACTGTTATCCATGCATAACGGGTCGTAATAGTCGTGGCCGCCCCTCTTGCTGCCGTCGGTCGCTCCTCATCCCACTAAAAGTGTTCTCAATGCTGAGACTTTGGAATTATGCGTGTGCTAGTAAACACAGTTTATTTATATTACCATGCCTGACTATTCTATCTGACTCGAGCTATGTACGCATTGCATTCCATCTTTCTAGCTTGGCTATAACAGCTGACCAACTGATTTCGCCGCTTGGCAAACCAACTTAAGCCCTAAGTCCTCAAGACCGTATGAACTTGATAGTCGCAGAATGTGGCGGTAGTCTTAATTTATGGGCACACATTTTAGTTTTTAAAGTCTTGCAAGTAAACTGTGCACTGCGCTCTAATCGTGTTTAAGCCTAGGGTAGATTGCACTGAAGACATTGATGCAACTCCTGTGAGTGAACATACTCCAATGACCTTTCGTTGCACGTCATACGTTGATTTTGATCCTGGAAATGTTTTCGTTTCAAGATGCAGCAATGCAACACCTCAGAAAACGCCGAAGCCAATGCTTCTCTAACCACTTCGTCCATCACTCATGGTGTTCGACATCTTCCGTGGCAAAATAGATTTGAAGACCAAGAGGTGTAGATTGATCAGGTCTGACGCAACTGCCAAGTAACCATGCAAGGACAATTTATAACACTGTAGTCAGGTAGCTACCATTTTCGGCGCAAATTCGGACAATGTCCGCCCACCGTTCGCCGTTGCCGGCCCCACTTCGGCGGTCCGTGCCTCTCGGTGTCATCGCCGTTGTGAAACAGGGGGCACGTACTCGACAATCAGATGAAACTTGGCTTGTATTATGAATTACCTGAGACGATATATACGGCGCTCAGAAACAACATGCAGCACGCGCGCCGCGCGTTCTCATCTGGCGATACCGGCGTCAGAAAATTCCTCCAGCCCAACACATCATATCCACGGACCCATATTGCGAGCTTAGAACGCGAAGAGAGCCAGGAGACCGGCTGCTGCTGCGCTCAAGACCGTCACGGTGGAGAAACCCGTTGACTTCTGTCCCATGGAAATGTTTGTAGGCCTCGCAGATGGCGTCACGCCTCCAGTAGGAGCGGTGCTGCTGCTGTTGTCCTTCCTTGAGTTCGCAGCGTTCGCCGCAGGTCCGGGGTTGGTGACGGTGAAGAAGTTGCCGGCTACCACCTTGTTTGCCAGTCCTGCCTGAGTGAGCACGTCGTTAACCTGGACGCCTCCTCTAGTCGACAGGGCCTGCAGCGCCGCGGTTCCATCTGCCGTGATGTCGCTGGTATCGACAAGAATCTCGATATAGCGATGCGTAAGGGGAACTCTTGCTGGTGGTGAAGGGCCCTTGTAGTCCGCAATCGCAGCCGAGTTGGTCGTCAGGGTGTGGATGGTGCGCTCGCCATCGTTCAACTTGACTGTTGTCGTCTGCGCGACGGGAGTCAAGTCCGTCTGGGCCCAGTGCAGGAAGGTGCCGGTCTGCGGAGGGTTGTTGGTCGGAATGTCGACGTCAACCATGATGATGGCATAGCTCTTTCCGGTCAACGGCTCGGTTGTGCCGAACGTGGGCTCCTGCTGTGTGACTATTCCGGTCAGTCCGAGTCTTTTGATGTCTTGTGATCCTTCTAGCACTTACGGCTCTTCGCCAGATCGACGCCATTGAGAGCCGACTGGTCCCCATAGGCGACGATGAGGTCGACATTGGAGGCTGGTGCAAAGCCTGAGGGGGTCGCAGCCCAAGCCACCAGGGCGTTGCTCACCAGGAGGGCGACGGTAGATTGATGCATCGAGACGGTATGTTGAGTAAAACTGCGCTGCGCTGAAGGATGTAGATCAGAGGCAGCAACAAAACTCTGTACGAGGAGGTTGGCTGTCGTCTTATATCAACGTCGCAAGCCGCTTGATGAAACGCCAGATCAAGTGAGCAGGGATGCGGCTCGCACACGTCCCACCGGACTGCACGGATCATCGAGCTTGACCATAATGCAGACCAGGCGTCCCTGGACACTTACGCAACGGTTTTGAACTGAGGCACTGCTTCGTAATGACCAAGTAGGTGCGGACCTTCACAAAATTCAACGCTATGTGTGAGCTATGCAAACTTCGAGTCAGGGCATGTGTGCGCAGAACGTGTTGTGTCGACGATGGAGCACTTGGCCATGTCGATCAGTACCGCCCCGCCGTTTTCCTCGTCTCAACAGTCAGATGAACAGACCCACGAAAGTGCAGTTGCCCTGCCTGAGCGCAGTCGCACAGGGATAGACATCCCATAGATTGCGTCAGGATTCTCACTATCTTAATCATTGGAAGTAGGTTAAGTTGCAAAATTGTTACTGGGAGTTTTTAATTCATCGCATTTAGCTGATAACCTGGCTCCTGCTTGGGAGTAATTGCTTGCTTCCTCCAAAATATCTTTCGATGTGTCTCAAGCTTTTTAACAGGATTAGATGGGAAAAAGTTTACCTATTTCGATCGACTCAATGATTTGTTGACCCCCGGTTACCTTTCATATGATCAAGACAATGGCCTCAGATGATATCGTACGTGTTCAACATCATACGGAGTAATGCCGTTGTCTTGTGCTGCCGCATTCTCTGTACCTCGACGACCGTATGCTTTCGTGGATGCATCAAGGTCCCTCAGATCGACCTCTCTTTTTGTAATCACGAAAACCAGTCTTTCCTCGATAAACCCATGTTTGGGTATTGCCTGAGGCCACCGTAGTGGTATGCCTCGAAGGGGATACGCCCTCGTCGCCAAAGTTTGCGAGTGTCCCGGACTGATGTCAATTCCGCGCTCCCATGCTTTAGATACCAATGCAGTTCTTCCAGCCGCATCTATGCTGAATGCGTTTACGAAGACGTCGCGTTTGCTTCTATTCTCAATGTAGACATATAGCCGATCGTTTTCGTCGATGCGTACGGGCTCATGGTCGATCATCGTGTTGGTCAGCCTAGTAATGAATTAGAAACCTGCTACAGACTGTAAAGATGGTTTTTTGGACTTACATTTCGCTTCGGCGCAAGCGAACCAGCTTTGTCCCTTTGCGCTCCAATCCTAGCTCTATTTCCACATTGGCCCCAAAAGCCTCCTCTCTTGTTCCCGACCTTAGTGATAGAATGTTCTGGGCTTGACCATAGTCTCTAGCCTTGTCCAACAATACATCCAGACCATTCTTCAGAGTAATGTTGTCATTGAACCGTATCTCAGCCAACTGCAATCCCTTGCCGTTGTACAGAAGAACTTGGTCTCTCTTACGGTCGAGTACGACAAAAGGGTCTTCATCGGATGCACATTGTCTCAGAAACACTGACCGGTGAAGTTGTACATCAACACCTTGCATATTCTCGGGAACGGAGACTGGCCAACGGTTCTGACGTTGATGGAGAACTGCTAGGCCCATGATTAGCTCCTCACTCGAACCGTACTCCGATGGTTTCGGCGTTGGGCTGATGGTAGCCGCGAAAGCGTTGACGTCTACGACGGTAGCTCTCGTAACCTCGTCTCCGGACTGGCCGTGCGATCCGAAGGGTGTAATCGTGTAGATATCTCCCACTTGAACTCCGTTCACTCGACCTCCTCCAATAACTGTGTACTCGTCATCCCAGATAGTTGCTAGATATGCCCCTGTTGCCGTAGTTGTTAAAGAGAAAGGTATACGGCTGTCAGGTCCCGCAGAGCGTGGGTGCTGATTACCCTCACGGTAGTCCTGCTCCACCAGCGTGCTTACTTCAAGCATGATATCCCTCCAAGACCTATGTTTGCTTGGTTTCGTGATCGCCTTGGCCAGGTTTTTGGTCAAGAGACCCATGTGATTATGCCCGTTCTCGTTGTACTCCCAGGCAATCTCGTTGGTCGCAGCGGCAGCTATGCGTACAGCATGGGGGTTGGTTTCCAGGTGATCTTCCGTCAGCTTTCCAGCCAGTCTGAGATCTTTCATTATGTTAGAAAGGTCCGTGTACAATGACTTGCCTGTCAGACTTAATGCCTTTGGGCGTACGGAGAAAGTGGCGAGGTCGCGGCCGGCGCGCGCAGAATGACAGCAGTCAAGGATGTTTGTAACATTCTTGGTTTTCTCTGTTGTTTTCCGGAGCAACAACGAGAGTTCACCGTCTGAAATGCCTTTCCATGTGTTGAGAGAGCAATCAAAGTCGTATGGGACGATGAATTGGATCTGAGACGGATTCCCAGAAATGTTGCTTTTGCTGTCCGATTTGACGCAAACCCCATGCCCAGAGTAGTAAATGACAACAGCATCACCCGGTGAGGTGTTGAGAATCAAGGCCTCCCAAGCCTCAAGGATATTCCGTCGAGTGGCATTGTCGCGGAAAAGTTTCGTAACGTAGGCGCCATTTCCTATGTCAAACCCGTGGCTTTGCAGGAGGTCTGACATAGTGTTGAGGTCATTCTCGGTTCCAAGGAGGCCCTCCAGTGGGCTTCCAATGAGCAGCGCACGCTTCGACGATGCCATCTTCCTATTCTGACCACTAATGCAAGCCACCTTAATAAGCCAAGCACGTAGGGGGCGGGTAGCAATAAAATAAATCAGCCTCAAATTGTAAATCGCGATCCGGATGATGGTTTTCGCGTCGAAAGACCCAAGAAGATATGTTTGTCCGTGATAATATGCGATTGCTTGCTGTTGCGAGCTGAAAAGCGCTTTTGATTCATATCATACCTAGCAGCAGACGGGAAAAACCCGGAGACGAGACTTTTGGATGTCTGCCGAGCCCCAGCTACCCCTCATCTTCCCGTTAAGACCACCTATAGAAGACCATATCGGTCCACCACGTCTTTATCATCCTTGTCACCGTGATCCTCGCCTCGTTTTGCATGCAGCAAATGTGGATGGCTGCAAGATACACAATAAAAGTTCTTTGCTGATTCCTTTGCCGAGCAACGCCTTAGGCCACTCCTGCATGATGAAATCGGTCGATTAAAAGTCCATTACTGAGATGTATTTGTATTTCTCAAGTACCATGCCCCTCAATCAGTTCAGTAAGAATAGGACATTCGCTCCAGCTGGAAATGACATCTGAAATGGAGGGCCATCGAGTCGAGCATAATGGATACAGGCTGCGCAATACGCGCAGCCTGATCTAGGTAGCATCATCAACGCCCGCTGTGCAGGGATTGCGCATGACCCGGTTGATAGGTCGAAGAGGGACCACGCCGTACTGCATATAACGCAACCTTTGAGTGGATGACAGTTGGTGCCATTTACGTAGCCTGCCGCAGACCACCCACAGTCTGGTCAGTGGCGCAACGAGAACCGCTTCTGTCAAGAAAAGGAGTTGGATTGCCACGCAACTATGATGGGGTTGAAAACCCGCGCAGACCCTGCAACCATGTCGACACCTGGCTCACTTTCCGTGCCTCGTCATCCTTGGAACCGGTGCTCTTGAGTTCCGCCACTGGTGCTTCATTGTCAACATACCCTACGTCAACCCAAACTCGATGGCTCAACATGGCACTCCAAGCTCCAAGGAGATTCAGTCGTCTTGGGCTCGTCCATTGTGACGAGAACACACCTTTGCAGCCCTATCTAACCTTTCCCCTTGGACCCGAGAACATACAACGCATAGTTGTCAAGATTTGGTCCCATGATCAAGGTCAGCTGCATCCAAGCCAGATAGATACGTTAACAAAATACTAATGCCACAATGGTTGCAGGGTATTGCAACAGCAATATCGAACCAACTGGGACTCATGATATCTCTCATACGCGGTTTGCTTTCGGGCTTCTGCAGGATCCTGCAGACGGTCAAGAGCCTCAAGATTTCTTCGAGTTTCAGAGAAATGAACACGCGCTGAGCGCCATTCAGTGCCACACAAATGAATGGACCATCGGTTTGCCCAATGAGCAACATGACGGCCAAGATTTTCAAGCTTGGCTGGAGTCAGTAAATCATTCAGAACTTGTAGAAGTCGGGGTTTTCCCGTTCGCCCAACATCAAGAATGGGTGAACACGGTTTGGAAGATGGAGATCGAGATACATGTCATCAATGTATCGTGTGTCGAAACCTTTTCCTCAGCTAGCCGACTCGATAACCCCGAGGCGTATATCGACAATACTACAGCCTTGGACCAAAGGTCCCGACCCTCAAGCGCAACAGTCGTACTCCAAAAATCGGAGCTCATCCCCTTTATAAGACAAGGTATCCAGGCTACCCGGACAAACGATCATCATCACGCTGGCCAACTGGAAAAGCTGGCCGGATTTCTTACAAGCCAGTATCGGCTGAGTCGGTCAATTGATGATCACAATCTTGCCGTTGATGTCTTGAGTCTTATCGTCAAGAACACGCCTCATGAACATCCTAGACGCGTGTCTCGCTCAGTCGACTTCGCTCAATGTCTGAGCGAACGGTTCCTGGCATCTAAGTCGCCGTCTATGGACGACCTTACACGCGCCATTGATATCTTTAGTCAGGTTGCCCAAAACAATATCCGGAGCGCAGATCTTCCAGAATTCAATAACGATCCCATAGAAAGCCTGGGCATCCTCAACAATCTTGGAAACTTACTCAGCCTACGCTATGACCGCACCGGCATGCTCGGAGATCTCGATCAGGCAATCGAGTTCTTGAATTTTGTGATTGAAGTCACGCCCCGAGGCCATTACGCTCGCGCAGCGCGTCTGAACACTCTTGCCAAAATACTGACGAAGAAGGCTCAACACGATAGATCTATGCCTGCGTTGAGACGAGCCATCGAACTCACTCAAGTTGCTATTGATGAGACGCCGGAACATCACTCAAGTTATCCCTCGCGGCTCAACAATCTTGCGAACCGGCTGGGCTTTCTATTCGATCGTACTGGCTCAATTGATGACATTGACGCGGCCGTCAAGGCCGCGGAGCTTTCCCTGAACATAACTCCCCAGGGCCACAGCAACCGTCCTAGTCGGCTGGAAAATCTCGCACAACAACTTCGTCGCCGGTTCGAACGTACCGGATCTATGGATGACATTAATCATTCAATAAAAGCCGTGAACGACGGTATCCAGATGTCACTTCAGAATGACCCATCAACGACTGAGTTGTTGGCTACACTAGGAACCTGCCTCGGCAGGCGTTTCGACCGTACAGGCTCAATGGATGATCTGAATGCAGCTATTGAAGCACTTGGTACATCCGTCGATCGACTTCCCAATTCATTTTCCGATGGAATTCTCCATATCACCAACCTCAGTGTCTTGCTCTGTAGACGACATGAGTGTATAGGCAATATGGACGACATTGACCGAGCTGTTGATATTCTCGAGGGTGCAATCAAGCATGGACTCATACCGCCAGATCACTTTGGGCGGGCTGTTGTTTTCAGTGATCTTGCAAGCGCTTGTGGCATGCGTTTCCACCGGACTCGTTCAATTGCCGACATCAATCGCGCCGTTAGCATGCTCCGTAACGCTATAGATCTCACACCCAAGGATCATCCATACTATCCAGTATACCAGACAAATCTTGGGAATTGGCTTGGTTCGAGATATGTGCATCTTCTCTCGAACGACGACCTCGACATGGCCGTTGATTCACTCAATGCAGCGGTGGACTCTACCCCGAGTAACTTACCAGAGCGCGCTGTGCGGCTAAGTAACCTTGGGCGCTGGCTGGGAACGCGATATCATGTCAGCAAAGCACCTGATGATATTGAAAAGGCCATTCGCCTCGTAGAAGAAGCGTCTGAGCTGCTCCCCGAAGATCATCACGACCGTGCCAACCTCTTATCCATTCTCGGGGGATGTTATGGGCATAGGTTTGAAGCTACCGGCTCCGCGTCCGATCTCAATCAGCGTTTGTATTACTCCATTCAATCATGGAATTGTCTCAATTCGCCTCCCTCAGTTCGCATTAACTCGGCGTGGTGGTCATTCACCATTCTTAATGCCCAAAACAGATTCAAAGAAGCAAGTCTGGTAGCGAACCAAGCGATCAATATTTTGTCTAGTGTGAGCCCTCGCTCACTGAAGGCAGCGGACCAGCAACACATGGTGGCACAATTTGCGCACATGGCTTCTGAAGCGGCCGCGACAGCCCTTGAGGCAGGTGACTCACCTGACGACGTTCTCAGGCTACTGGAAGTCGGCCGCGGCGTCATCTCGAGTCTTCTATTGGAGACTCGAACAGAAATCTCTGAACTGAAGAGAGCCCATCCTGACTTGGCCGAGACATTTGAGGCTCTACGAGATAAGTTGGATTCTACCACCCCTAGAGCACCTCTCTTGACACCCGGAGATCACACGCCTTCCTGGGAGTTCCAGACGAAGCAAAGAAGAGAACTAGATGAGCAATTCCGCAGCGTCATCAACGATATCCGGTCTCGGCCTGGATTCCAGGGCTTTCTACTTCCGCCGGACATACAGGAGCTACAGGCCGCAGCATTACCAGGACCTATCGTTGTCATCAACACCAGTCATTGGCGATGTGACGCATTTCTCGTTACTTCTAGCGACATCGAGGTTGTATCCCTCCCTAAACTCAAGCTTTCGGAACTAGAAACCACAGGTCCCATCTCTTTGCGTTTGCTGGAATCGTTATGGGATAGCGTCGCGGAACCTGTTCTGGACAAGCTTGGCTTCTTACAACCTCCGGCCAAGGGTGAAGCCTGGCCTCATGTTTGGTGGATCTCAGTAGGAGTCTTGAGCCGATTGCCGTTACACGCCGCAGGGTACCACTCCGAAAGCTGCTCAAAAACAGTACTTGACCGCGTTGTCTCCTCATACAGCACCTCAATCAAGGCGCTTTTGCATGCCCGCGGAAGCTCCAGCCGAAAAAGAAGGTCGGAAACCTCTCGTAATGCGTTTCTCGTATCAATGGAAACGACACCTCCCCATTTGCATCTGAATCCTTTGGAACTACGATTTGCAGGAGAAGAAATACAACGACTCGACGGGATACTGTCGCCTGATATATCGAGAACAAGGCTGGTACAACCACTTAAAGAGGATGTCCTACAGCATATTGAAGGTTGTACGATTTTTCACTTCGCAGGTCATGGCGTTTCAGACCCCCTTGACCCTTCACAAAGCTGCCTACTCCTACAGGACTGGGTGAACAGTCCATTGACTGTCGAGAATCTCACTTCTGTGAACCTGTCTAGAAAAACACCTTGGATTGCCTATCTCTCGGCTTGTTCTACGGGAGAGAATCAGGCCGAGCGACTTCAAGACGAATCAATTCATCTTGTGAATGCATGTCAGCTGGCAGGCTTTCCGCACGTCGTGGGGTCACTCTGGATGATTGACGATGAATCTTCCGCGGATGCGGCTGCAGAAGTTTATCGAACGATCCAAGAACATGGATGGACTGATCGCTCTGTGGCACTGGGAGTGCACAACGCAGCAAGACTTCTTCGACAGAAAACGAGTGGTGAAAGTCGTGAAGTGCGTACTCGACGAGCTGACATGGAAGTTATAGACCGTGGGAAAACAGGCGGGGTGAGCAACGCTGTGAGGTTGTTCAATGGTCAAGGAGACTTATCCAATAGTCTAAGAGGTTTGGAGGAATACGCGGTCCGCAATGAGGGAAATCCGTCAATATGGGCTGCTTACATCCATGTTGGTCCATAGCAGTACAGCGTAGTAATTCTTGATGGCCTGAAGTGGTAGTCTTTTATGCTACTAAGCACAGAGCATGGATACAGATTTAACTTGAACATGGCATTTTCTCAGCTATTACCTGGAATTCTCTCACCCCATCTACCGAATGTGGCCTCGACACTTCATTTCAAGGCAATCAAATGAGCATGTCTGCAGGAGAACATAGCCACAGAGTTCATCTTGAGCAGCAATGTCGCCGGCGCCGACGAGTTAAGTGCTGCCATCAACAAAGTCGATGATTGAGCACGCTGTGGGAAGGAGTCACAAAGCGTCTACCAGCTTTGAGGACACGGACGAGACTAAACAGATGTTCACTATTGAGCTGAATAAGGTCACCGCCGAGACTTTCTGTCGGATGAAGCTGAAGCTGCACGGTAGCAGCTCAGATAACATCTCACCATCTGCCTACTTCGCGGGTACTAGTACAAGGTATGGATGACGAAGACAACGACGATGAGTTGGATACCAAAGCCCATTGACGCTAAAGTTTTAAATTGCGTCGATGTGGATCCCAGGGACACAGATTATATGGTGCGGTGAAACGCTCGAGAATGGACTGTTAGCCGGCAGGCGATGGGGCTTTAGATGCAGAAAAGTAGAAGCCCCTGAAGGGGCAAATATGACATGTCTTCCTTGACCATGCTGATTTCAGGCTGTTCTGGAAATCATTCTTGATGCTCAAACTCGTCATTTCTAGTGTTATTTATCGTAAGTCGTTAAGTCATATCATCCAGATGGGAGAAATCAATGGTATCAACATCCCAAACGCCCAGCCCGCCCTCATCCCCTTCATCGGCCATGCCTCCCCGTCACAGCCCCAACAGCCAAAATCTCAATCCTCCCAGAGTACAACTTCATGACATGGCAAACCGGGTCTCCCCAAATCACACCCCTCAGCTCCTCATCAGTGACCGTCTGCGCCACAACCCCCTCATTCAACCTCTCCTCGACAGTCTTCCGATCCTTGATCCTCTCCCTCTTATCCCCGCTCCTCAACACCACAATCCTTCCCGGCGAACTCAGCGTACAAGCCGGAAGCTCCCACACCGGCTTCTTCGCCCTCCTCTCCTCCTTCTCCTTATTCACAGCCGCACTGCTCTCCTTTCCCCTCAATGAGATCTTGCTCGCCTTCGCCACAACTCCTCTCCCCTTCCTCTCCCTCTCCTTCTCCCCTCCATCCCTCTGCTTCCCCACACTCGGCGCCGGCGAGGCCAACAACTCCAACAACGATTTCACATACGCCTTGTCCGCCCTCGCGATCGGATCCCCCTCATTCACAAACGTCAAGAACAGACTCTTCCTCAGCTCCGGCCGTTCCGGCCTCTTCAACGGCAACAAACTCACCGGCGGCGTCCCGAACGTCACGCAATGCACCCTCTTAAAACACCCCGTCAACACATTCAACTCGCTCTGCGCCTGTCTACTCGTCGCCAGCATGTGCGCATACAACAGCGTCGCCACCGCCCCGCCCGCCGAGTGTCCCGTGATGAGCAGGCTATACCCGCTGCGCGCGGGGTCCTCCTCCAGCAGCTGCCGCAACCTCGCCGCGACGGGCTTGACCATCCGCCGCGCGACGGTGAGGAACCCCGCGTGGCAGAAGTTGCCCGGGTCGTCGAGGAAGTTGGTGGGGGACGCGTGCGCCGTGTTGAGGTTGACGGCCCAGTCCATGAAGGTCGCGGAGCCGCGGATGGCGAAGACGATGGTGTTCATGTGGTCCATGGGGACCGACTTGATCACCATGGCCTTGGTCCCGTGCTTCCAGTCCGCGTTGACGTGGGTGTCGCGCTCGGCGCCCTTGGGGGTCTCGTAGACGCGCTCGGCGTATTGGGCGGCCATGCAGAGGAGCGGCCAGGTGGGCATGTATCTGTTGCAATTGTCAGCAAACTCGTGGATTTGTGAAGGGGGTGGGTTGGTGGGAACTTACAGTCGAAGGGGCGGGAGTTTCAGGGGCAGTCTCGCGTTGGCGTACATGTCGACCTTGGAGAAATAACTCCCGCTCGCGACAGTCTCCGCCACGCCCTGCCCCTTTGTCGAGTGGCTCTCCTTCTTCTTCTTGCTGCTGCTTGATTTCCCACCGCTCCTCTTACCTTCATACGGCACAACCTGCTGCTCGCTGGGTGCGGGCTGCCGCTGGTACGTAAACAGCGCCTTCTCGTGCCCAGACAGCTTCCCGCCGTCAATCATGGTCATGACGTCGTTGAAGCAGCCCGCGATCTGGTCGACGCACGCCGCGGTGGAGTTGATCAGCTGCGTCGCGTGCGGGTGGAAGTTCGGCTCGTCAAAGAACTGCGGGGACGCGAAGTCCTTGGCGATGGTTGCCACGGGGCCGGTGAACTTGTCGATTCCGACGGGGCATGATGACGGTGCAGTCGAGCCCGGGCGCGGAGGGGCCGGTAGGGCTAGTGGCGCCGACGACGGGGGCGTGATGTAGTAGTGCTGGTTCACCACGATGGGCTGCTGGTACTGCCGGTTCGGGGGGTGGCGGATGGTTTGCTGTTGGTGGTGAGGGTGTTGAACGGGGTATTGTTGGTTTGGGTACGGCGGTGGTGGCGGGTGCCAGTATTGAGGCGTCTGGGTGGTTGAAGTGGCATACCGTGAAGCCGGCGGCGGCGGCGGCGGCGGGGGTGGGTGGTTCGCCGGGACCGGAGCCGGCTCGGCCTTGCGGATCTTTTTGCGGTCGAAGAAGCCCATCTTCGGTTACATGGAGTACGTCAAAAGTCTCCGGTCGACGAACATGAATCTTGGCATGAAAACCCAAGCCTTTCCAACTCTAAACTCTCCGAGGGGAGCGTTGCGTATTTGTTTCCTTCGAGAACAAGCTTCCAAGATCCAGTCGCCAAGAAAGCACACCCTCCCTCAGCAGACCGCTCGTTCAAGGGAGACCGACAAGGCGACGTAGATAAGGCAAACCTGGCCGCCCTTTTCCTTGTGTCTCGTGCCTCGGTCTTGCGTGCCAAAAGCTCAGGCCAGGCAGAATCAGCAAACTCCTCGGTCTTGCAGAGAGAGAGAAAAAGACTAGACGAAAAGCTCGCTTGGCGCAGCTGACTTGTCATCCAAGGCCAGCTGAAAGGGGAGCAAAAATGCAAACCCGAAACGTCCGCCTCGCGGGAGCAGCACAAGCCCACGAAGAAATGTCGTCACTGTTGGTCCGTTACACGGAAATAGAAACCACCTGGACTGCGCCCTCCTACACTTTTCCAATGCGGTAGCCCCCGGACGATTCGGTGAGCGGCGTTCGGTAAGAGTGTGTGTTGAGGCCGGTGCCGGGATGAATGCTGTTGCGGTCGGTATGCAAGAACCGGCGGGCGGGATGGAAAACGTCTGGCGATCTGCCGCTGAGGCGAAGACTCCGCAATCGAGGCTCAGCTTGTATGCGAAGAGGATGCTCGAAAGGGGGAGAATCCGAATTATTCAGCCCTTCAAGAGCAGAAAACCCAGAAAAGGGGGCAACAGCTGAATACTTCCCACAGAAAGAGGCAACGAAAGAAGGCCGACCCTTTTTGAAGATGCGGTGCTACACGCGAAAACAGGCGTCATGTGTCGCCTTTAAAAGACACACACACACACACAGAGCTTCACTTGGACTAATAAACCCCCTGGCGGCATCTAGCCTCTCTGCCCCCATGCACACAACAAGCCGACCCTAAGACACTTTCTACTCATGGTCCGATGTATCATTCCGCCGTGAATCTACCTAGCATGATACCCAGGAGCAAAAGACGCGCTGCCAATGGCCCTAAAAGAATGCTTAAAAAACAGAGACCGCTCCAGCGTGCTGCACCTCCCCCGTCGACCCCCCGCCTCCGTCTCCCATTCGCCGAGCTAAGCCCCGCCCCGTGAGTGGTTAACCCTCCTTCTGGCGCAGGGACCGCCGGGACCCGCGCCGCTCATAGGGTGTGGTGGTGCTGGAGGGGGGCAAGTCAGCCGGTGGTGGTGGTGGTGGTCGACTCCCCTGCGCGTAGCCGAGACGCCGGTCGAGCAGTTTCAACACCCATCCCGCCGCGGTAGACTCTTCATTGGCGAATGCATCTATGTGCCTCTTGATTCTCTTTCGGTACAGACAAATCATATAAATCATAACATACCTCATGCAGAGCTGCAATGTACATCTATACACTGCACTGTCGCTACTCACAGCCTGCTTGCTTACCTACGGATTACCTCCAATGTCTCTCTCTCATCCGTACTCGCTCTCCAGGTGGAACATAACCAACCAACCAACCACCCCCATGATCCATCATCCAAAAAGTCCAATCAATCAAAACATCACCCCATATGCGCGTAGCCGCCGAGAAACGACGCTACCGCCGCTTTAGAACCAAGAGAAACAGCCCCTCCATGTCTGCCTCTACCGCCGCCTGCAGTCCACTTCCTCCCTGTATTCCCGCTGGACTATTGTTTTTCTGCTCGTCTCGCGTCTCGTGCCCCCCAGGCGTTCACGCTCACATGCTCTCGTCAAACAAGGGCCTGGCAGCCTGCAGATTCGAAGCAAGGCAGTTTGCATCGACAGATAAACCCCGCTCTCTACACTACAGTGAGTCAACACCTGAGTGCTGCCAACCACCGCCCTTACGGATCTTACCCCTCTCTCCAACTACCTATCGTGAGATCCATCCTTACCCTTCATGATTCGTCACACATCAAACCCCCGCTGCTGCACCAAAAACTTGAAAAGAGCGCAGATAAAACGCAATAAAGAAGAGTGTCCACTTTCCAACCACCCGCAGGACTCAGGATTCAATTTTCGAAGACGCACGTGAGAGAAGGGTAATCCCTCATACCCCTGGCTCCTAAAGGCATCTCAGACCATGTTTTTTTGCCTCCCGAAACAGGAGCCATCCATATCCGCACGGCACCTTCACCTCACACAGATCTACAGCAACACAACTACCCCAAGATTTAGGCGGTATACTCACCGCCTTCCATCTTGTCATGAGAAATCATGCCTTTACAAGCCATCATCCGCCTCATCCTCTGCAAATGTGTAAAAATCGAAAGTGTGCCATCTCACCGCAAAACTAACCGCAACACCCCTTGGAGACGCCTTGCCCCAAAAAGCCCATCGCAGCAAAGCCTCACACATCACTCGTTCGTTCCCGTGTCTGTACAACCACTCCGCCAGCCGTAGCATGAACCACGGGAACATGCACCAAAAACCATCCATCCATCCTCCCGCCATTTCTCCAAAGTAACGAACCGTCTACCTTCCATGAGACAATTCGTTTCGACCGTGTCATGACGCCTGCATTTGTTCTGCCTCTCTCTGCCTTTGTCCCCATGACATCCCCATCATCCCCATCTCTCTAAACCCCCAGTAACATAATGACAAAGCCATCTCACATGAACGACATCTTCGTACTAACTTTCACAAACTCTGCGTCTGCATTTTCTGCCAGCTTATCCGCACACCTGCAGCAGGCCAACTCAAAAACCCGGCGCCGCCGCCGCCGCCAGATCCAACTGCCGGGACCATGCCGGAGCCAAGACCCAAGACTTGAGACGAACAGACAGAAAAAAAAAAGAGACACGAGGGGCAATCTATCTGCGACCAACACACCCTGGTCCCCTTCGGTTGACTTGGACCCGAGCGCGCGTTCGCTCGGAAGCTTACACGATCCCGTCTTCGCGATGACTTATCTCAATTTGGAAATGTCCATGTTCACAGGATAGGTGCAGGTAGACTTAACATCACGGGAATAGCGCCAAATTCTAAACAATGCAACACTTTTCATTATGAGAAATCGCTACCGACATCCCGTCGCGCTGACGAAATATCCCGCATGCCACGTCCCAAGCCGAGAAAGCTAGACTACCTAAAAACAGAAACCAGACAGACACCCGCACATCTCAAATCGGACTCGCCGGATCCCGCATGCTTCCGCTGCCGCTCCCGCTGTGCACACTACTGCCGCCAGAGCCTGCGCCGTCGCTGCGCTGCCGCCGGGCGAACGCAAACGACACGGGCGTGCGGTGCACCGTGTGGCCGTGCGCCGGCGTGTTGTTGAGCGAGAGGAACTCGTCGCCGTCGCTGGACTGCGTGAACCCAGAGACGTCGCTAAGCATCGATGAGGAACGGCCTCTAGCCTTAAGAGACACCGTGCTCTGGTGCGCCGGCGGGAATCCCCAGACGGCAGATGCCGTGGTCGCGGGCAGCGGCAGCGTCGAGCCAGGCGCAGTCGTCGCCGCGGTAGGCCACATGGACGCTGCCGGGACCGTGAACTGCGACGCTCCAGCGGGAGAGGGTGTCCAGGAAGGCGCTGCGGGGTTGTACAAGGTAGACGGAGGCTGGGCTGGCTGGCGCTCGGCAAGATCGAAAGGCATCGTCGCGGCGGTGGCGTTGTTAACGTACTCGTGAATTTGCTGAAGACCTGCCAACAGATTGTTGACCTCGTTCTGCTTGTTCATGTTGGCCGACCGCAGGGTTTCGATGCTACCAAGGAAGTTGTTCTCGATCTTGGAACTGTCCGCCTGCCAGGCAGCGCGCGCCTGACGCCTTCGCTCGGCCTCGTCCAGACCACGGTTGTTGGCGTCCGTGATACGGCCCAGTTCGTTGTCCACCTTGGCGATGCGTGCCGCTATCTTGTTCCGCTTCGTCTGCATGGCGGCTTGCTCATCTTCCTTGACCTTCACAGTCTTGGCGATGCCGGCCTTGTAGTCCTTAAACTCCTTGGATGCGGCGTCAAAGACGCCCTTCTCGGCTGTCCATTCCTTCTCGGTCTGTCTCTTGCGCTCGTAGAGTCCATCGGGTGCTTTCTCAAACGCCTTGAGCTCTGCGTCGAGCTGGGCAGTCTCCTTCTCGGACTGGGCTTTCGTGGTCTCTTGCTGGATAATCTTCTGCCGGTGCTTGTCGTCGTTACTGCCTGCCGTCTGGATCATGTTGTCCAGTCTGTCATTCTCCTTCTTGAGCGACGTAGTCTTGTTCTTCCACTCCTTGCGCAGCGCCTTGAGCCTCGACTTCTCCTCCGCCAACCGTTCGTTGTTGGCATTGATGGTGCTCTTCAACGTCGTCGCCGGCGAATCGGGGCGGAGGGACTGAGGAGTGCTCACGGGCGGGTTGACAGACCCTTCCTGGTCCTTGTTGGGCGCATAAGAGGTCCGGATGCTCGTGGAGAAGATGACTCTGTTCGTGTGGGTGTCAACGAACTCGCAGACGTACTTGGACAGCGGCCGCAGCCCATAGATGTCTCCGCACCAGCGATGGTGGCCGAGGTGCTCATCTTGGGCTTCGTCCTGGATACGGTAAATGCGTGTTGGCTGCCAAAAGGCGTTGTTGACCCGGACGTAGAAAGGCTTCGACGTGTCGACGCCCGCCGGTCGGGCAACATGTCCGTTTCCGGCAGAAGGGCTATCGGGAAAATGGCTGGTATTGAAGCATACTTCGTCGTGCCCAATGTATGATATCCAAATCTGTTCGGCTTGGCTGTCAAATGGGGCATTCCCCAGGTTATGAATGTCGGTAGCGTTTGAGCCGGCTGACTCAGAAGTCGCGTGTGATAGTTCGTACTCCTTAACCATGACAATTTTGGTGCTCGCCAGGGCCGCCCAAAGCGGCTGCTGGAGACGCACCTGTGTGCTTTGTTTTCGCTTCTTTTTTGTAGATGATACTGCTGCATTTTGTTGGAAAGTCGCATCGCTGTCGGGCGTAGCAAATCCGTTCTCCGTCGTTGTGTCGGTAGCGTACGACTTGCCGGCCTCGGGATCTGTTATGCTGTGGGCTGACGCGCTCCCTTTTTCTCGTCTTAAATACCACTCTCTAATGTACCGCACTATACCCTGCGTTAAAATATGTATGGCGAGGATACTCTTGATCCACCCATGCGGCCCCCTCTTGTCGAAGCCGCGGGTGAAGGATTCTAACGGGTCGTCGGAATCGGGGGAGAATCGCCAGTTTGCAGGGAGGAACTTGGTAGCTCGAGACCAGTGGAACCTGGAACCGCGGAGAAGATGTGATCCTATTACCAGAAGAAAGCAGGTAGTAACACTCCGAGATGCGCCTTCCCTGGTGTTTGATCCGCCGCCGAGCGTGGCGGCGATGACGGGCTTTGCAAAGTCGAGGATGGCAAGCTGCATAGGGGGCCACAGAAAGAGCCAAACCAGCAGGATGAACACATCCATACAAAGCACTGTGACCAGGGAAGGCATGGTGGAGTTGTAGTCAAAGATCTCGGCCAGGTTGATGTTCATTCCGGAGCTGGTGGTAACGGGAGGTACAAAGGTGAGAAAGGTAAAGACCATGTAGATACCGGAGAGGGCGACGGGAGGGACCTGCATCAGAAGGATAAGAATGGCGAGGGTGTCGTAGAGGGGAAGAGCTCTCAGGACGGTGGCGGCGAACTCGATAGGGCCACCTGGATCGCGATGGACGTCGGCATTCTTGGTGGCGTTGACATCGATCTGACGGTGGTTCGTGTCGACGGCGCCGTTGCCCATGTTGGAAGCGAGAGACTCGGAGGACGACGTCTCGGAGCAGCCGCCTAGCGAGGCTCGCCTAGCAGATGCGTCGCCGTTGCGGTGATCGGGAGGCATGGTATCGATGGTGGCACCGGAGGCCGGGTTCTTGAGGTGTCCGTTGGAGGAGCCGTTGGGCAGGGGCGATGGGAGAGCCGAGGCAACTGCATTCTGGTCGGGCAGACGAGAGTTGGAAGCTGAGGTCGAGGCAGAGGCAGAGGCAGAGGACGTGTTCGGGTTGAGGTTCGGCTGACTCTTCTTGTTGGAGACTCGTTTGGCGGGGCCTACAAGACCATTTTCGTGCCTGGTGTCGCGTTGGTTGGCGGCGGCGCCTTGCTGTCGCTTCGCAGAACTCGAAGCACGAGGCATGCGCAGCGCCTTGATCTGCTGTGGACCGACCCGGGAGCCTGAAGAGGCAGGTCGGGAGGGCCAGCAGCACGACTTGGACTGGTCTGGATGCTGGAGCGATCTCGTGTCCCGTCTCGAGGGCGACCGGGAGAACAGCGGCTGAGAAGAAACTATGCACTCGACGCAAGGGTGAGGGCAGAGCCGCAGAGTGTCCGGAGGGGTCCGTGGGGCCTCATGCGTCGTTGAGGTATGGTTGTGTAGGTTTCTAAAGGATACCGAGGGAGTGGTGATGTTGCGGAATTGAGTGATGTTTTTTTTCGGTCCTGAGACGGAGAAGAGAGCGTGGTTGGTGGTGGTGGTGGGAGGGCGACAAGGTGGGTGGATAGGCAAGGCGAAGTTTAAACCAAAAGGCAAGAATTTGGGGGTGCAACTATTACGCGGGAAGGGTTCGGCAGGTGGGCAGTGGAGGTAGAAAATGTTAGCAGCGCCTAGGAGAGGTCCTGCCGGGAGTGTATGGGGCGGCAATTGTTCGGCTAAGAGCCGAGCCGACAGTGCGCAGGCGAATTGAGATTGATTGAATGAATCGAATCGAAATAGGAGAATGACGGGAGCAAGGCAAGAGGAGCGATGGAAAGAAAAAAGCTGAGTGAGCCGGCAGAAGAGATGGAGAGCTGAAAGAATGGAATTTGCAGCTGTGTGGGCTGTAGGAATTGTGTGTTTGTGTGTGTGCAGCGTATGCAGCGTATGCAGCGTGCAGTGTCAGATGCAAAGTTCAGACAGTCAGCGGCCAGCAGCCAGCAATAACAGCTAACGGCGGGCAGGCAGGCAGTGGCAGCAGAGGCTCACTGTCTGTCAGTCAGAGTCAGTGTCAAATGACAGCGCCTTATTTTTTTGGTATTCTTTTTTCCCCTTCTCTTTCTTATTTGGCCGTCTCGGGACATTGAAAGGTGGGAGTGGGAGGCGCCTCGCTTCAAGTTTATTTAAAAAAGGACGTGGGAAAAGCACCAGAGCAGGGATAGCGGATGGTGCGGGAGCCGCCCCCTCGCACTGTCTGGCCTTGGCCCGGTACGTACCGTTTTAGTGCTCTTCTTTTCACTCCTGACGAGGGTGACGAGTGGACTGCAGAGTGTGGATTGTTGGGGGGGCAGCTGAGTCTCGGGCTGCGCCATTGGTCCAGTTGTCTCCTGAGCGTTCCGCCCCTCCTTCTCCTTCTCCCCCGATCAGAATCAGCAATCAGGATCAGGATCTCGGATCTGGACCTAGCAGGTACTTTTGACTCGGCCAAACTATGCTTAGCTCAAGGGGCAATTTCGTCCGACAAGCTTGTACCTTGGGGTACCCCCGACCGAGGCAGCCGCCAACGCCCATGCAGCACGCCGCGCTAGACACTGAGCGACGATACGCGGAAGGTGGCCACTGGCTAGCAGCAAGAGCTTACAGAGTACCCAGGAAGGTACGGATAAGTAGACATTGGATCACGTCCAGTCAAACCAGACGTAGGGACTTTGGTGCTGAGTGAGTTGGCAGCAGACGACGGAAGCTTCCAATCAATTCATGATGATCTGTTGTGGTTTTTGTGGTCACCAATCCAGCTCATCACCTCAGCCCTCTTCGTCTCTTCCCAGGCCTCGTACTGCGTACGGTGCAGGGCAGCGCATTGCATGCATCTGCTCCAGGCCCTGGCACAAGATGGACCCAGACGGAACGGAAAACGCGCAAGCAAGCAAGTGATCCTGCATCGGTATCCGTCCCTGGCCTGGCTGTCCGTCCCGTACGAGCAGAGCAGCCCGTATGTACGAATCACGCACCTCAACTCAGTCTGTAAGGCAGGCCAGCCGTGGGGCGGCAGAGTATCCGCAGCCGCCCCGAAGCGCGACAACAGAGTAAAAATAGCAGCTGTTGCTGTTGATGTTGTTGGAACTCGAACAGAGGCTGAGTTGTGAGTTTCCATTGTCAGAGTAAGAGTTTAAGCAAGTCAATATGACTGACAACGGTAACTCAATTGCACCTGGCTGCCACGTTGCAAATGGCTCCTGCACCCAAACCGCCGGTTAGGCCTCCAAAGGGCAACCACGTCCTTCGGCCATGCTCCTGCCAGAAGGCGCATACATGATAACTACCTTCGTTCCTTCCTTCCCATCTGCACGAGGCCCTTCGTCGCATCGAATTGACATTTGCGCCAAATCGAAGCAGCCCCTCCATTCTTCATCGTCACTCCTTTTTCCTTCTTCAACGTCTTCATCCTGCCAACCAACACTCCTGGTAAACCCAACCACCAAACCCAAAAAAGTCTTGCACAGGACACCCCCGTCGACGCTCTCTTCCCTCTTTCGTCCCTAGTTCGGCCCCGTCGTCTTTTCTTCTCGTCTTGTTCGCGGCTTCCATCTCCCATCCATGCTGTCAATCCTCCGCAGCATCCATCATCGTTGTTCATTGCTCGCATGACGACCCTGCCCACCGCAAAGAAGAGACGGCACCGCCTCCAATCACCCTGAATGCCCGCCGCAACCATGTTCTCGGTCTGTCGGCTTGCCCTACCGAAGCCGTCACCGCACAGTATCCCCGAGTCAGCGTTCTTGCCCTCATCCCAGCCGTGCCAACCTCCATTCAGGGTAATACCGACGCATGTTAGCCCTCTGGTTCTCGCTAACCGTCAACCAAGGATAACCAGGGCGAGTTACCAAGGACGAGAGCACCAAGTGCGCCGTAATTACCAAGCGCTTCCATGCCACGACACTCGAGCACAACCACATATCAAGGCAGGTCAACTACCGTCACCGCCAACTACTTAGTACCGTTGCTTGCCCGTATCCAGTAGGAGACCAGCACATCGTCGTCATTGCACATGTCGAGCCAACTCTATCCGTACCCTCGCCCTTGGCTGCACCTCCTTGTCAGCACGCGACTGGGCTCTCCCCGCCTCCATCTGCCCATCGCAAACCCCGCGCCATCCAAATTTGCTTATCAAAAAAGGAAAAAAGAGACACGAGGGCACTCAGGAGACAGCCATGGCCTGTCCGCCGTGCCCGAGTCTCTTGCGGTGAACTGTCAGTTCCCAACTGCTCCCCCAGCCGCAGGACGATGATCAGCAATGCAGCTCCACCCTACTCAATGTGCAATGCACTCACTCGTCTCGTGCATTCGTACCGTGCTGTGCAGCAGCAGCAAGCTTCCTCTCGGCGGAAGATCATGTCGCCTCCAAAAGTACAGTGCTTCTACTACGTACTCGCCGTCGTCGGCTTCCCCCTTTGAGCGGAACCCGCCATCGGTCCTTGCACGCATCTACAATCACTGTGCGTGCTTCGCACTGCGACTGCTTCTGCGTCTGCATCTGCCCTCCGACGCTCGGTGACTCGCCGTCCCAGATCAACATCGCGAGGCCGACCACCGGGGCCGCGCCAAACGCCATCGGCGAGGTACGAGGCACGCAGCGTGGAGACGAAACCAAGAAACCTGGCAAAACGGGTGCCATGACCCCTTGAGCGCCTCGCACAGTGGAAAGCATGATGAGCTTTGGCGGCGATGCATGGCCACCAGCGGCTCACCCGCGACTTTTGTTCGTCCGCCGCTAGCTAGCCTGGCACCTGGCCCTCGCTACAATGCAACCGAACGCCACGGCCCAGTCTCTAAATCCAGGGCCAGAGACATTCCTGCTGGTCGTTTCCCAGCAAGTCACCAAAAGTCACGGTATGGTGTCCAGCACGTCGTCCGACTTGCGAACAAGGTGGACGGAATGGGAGCATCGTCGGTGGAGCTGGACCTCAACTGTGACAAGCCGGCGGCGGCAGACGACTGAGATTGAAATGCGCAATGCACACTCGTCTCGTCTTGTCCTGTCTCGTGGTTGACAACGCACCATCACACACGCAAGATGCAATGCTGCTGCTACTGCACCTTCTGCCTCTCACCCGTGCCCCTCGTCCTATCAAGAATGACGATAGGCTTTGGGGTTTAATTTCCTTCGTCGATCTTGAACCAGGACAGGAATGCCGCTTGCATGCTTCTCTGCAGTCTGCATCTGTTGCGGCGGCACCCACCACCCACAGCAACTCATGGCGGTCCAGCCGACTAGCAATGAACCAGACGAGCCCTGTAGCTGCACACGCTGTGCTGTCTGGCCTGTCGTCGAGAGATCCGCATGGCTGTTTTCGACCCGTCGCAGGCCCTAGACAAAGCCCGTCATCGCCCTTGTCTTTGTCAAACTTTCTGCCAGTGGCGTTCGTCTCCTTTGATTCGAAACATAACAAACCATTTCTGGAAAGATTCAAGACAGCGCTGGCTGCTCCTCTCTTTCTCAGGCCTCCGAACGACCCGGCGAGACATCGAACGGATGCCGGCTGCTGACCGCTCCCCGACGCTTCGCCCGCAATCAGCCAACATTACCCTTACCGTATCGCAAGCCAACGGAACTCGCGGGGCAGTCGAGATTGGATCGAACGGAGAATCTCACACGCCTTCCTCAACCTCGGCGTAGTGTGCGGTGTCAGCAGCATTGCTTGCAGGGTCAAGCTTTTTTGCCGCCATATCCACCTGTTTAGCTAATTATCCTCCGATTAGCACGTCGTAACGTGCCGAAAGAAAGGAGAGAACAGTCCAGGAAGATGCAGCGCTCAGCAGAGCAAGCACACCCTATCCCGGCTGTTGCCCTTCACTTGACAAGTCACAGCAAAGGGAATTGGCAAATGCAACCTGAGGGCCTCAGCTACCCCCACTTCGTCCCCCAGGTCTTGAGCATAAACAACGAGAAGGGAAAGGGAGCTAGGCGCAGAGCGGTAAAGCAAGTCGATCTGCCTGTCGGCATTTGGCCGTTCCCAGCGGCGCGCCCTGCTGCCAGATTGCCTCCCATGTCACAGCCCATTCAATCCAGTGGACTGCTGACTCGGATTGTCGTGGAGAGCAATTTGCACTCGCGATGTCTGATTCGTGGTACCGTCGACAATCCTCCTAGAGAGTCAGTGCCATGGCCGTCCTGCGGGGGCTCTAAGCTTGTTAGAGTTGTGCTGGTGAGCGCGACGGACGAGATGCGATGTCACCTACGAATAGGTATTGTGCGGTCGACTATCGACCGTTGACTGCGATTACACAGGATCTGTCCAATCATCGACTGCATGCAGCAGCAATCCAGAGAGGCATCGCCTGATCTAACATCGAGACTACTCGGGAATAAGCTTCAGGGCGCCAGCTTCCTGCAGTGCAGCACGCCTCCCATGCAACTCAGAGGGCTTCACCCCTCCATCCCTCCGCTTCCTGCTGGTCTCCTCCCCTCCATCTCGTCGAGAGCAAATAAAGCTTGGCAACCTACGGGCATGTCGGGCCGTGATTGGTGCCCTGCAGACCGTTATATTTCTGCGGCTGCTTAGCGGGGTTGATGAACCCCTCGAAGTCGCCCTTCGCACTGTGACACACCCAATCTCGAAGGCGGTCTGGCCGCGATGAGCTGCCCCTCGATGGCGGCACACATATTTGCACGGCTACGTGAGGCGACACACAACGTAATAGCGCCAGGGCAGCCCCGAGCGATGCGGATCTCTCGGTGGGCTTTCGACCCTTTGAAGCCAGTCTTGAATTTTGCAGCGCCAGGCAGTGGACCATGACCGAGAAGACTTTTCTTTGGCAAGAGATTGTCGGCAGAATTTTCAGGAGAATTTTTCTCTGCTAGCCTCGCCGAATTTCTCGTCCCGCCGAACTGGATCCGTCCCGTGATGGGGCTCGGAGTCCCGCCGGCAGGATAGGAAGATTTTCTTGTGTAATCCACCTTGTGTAATCCACGAGGCCTATTCACTGGCGGGATGCCCTTTTTCATCCGTACCAATCACTAGCCGCCAATCATACAACAGCATCCTTGTCTTGTCCGCGTTCTCAGCCAATTTTGCCTTGAGATCAGATATCACAAGTGTTCTTGTTTGACATTGGCGTGCTTTCAGCATTCTCGCCCTTGTATCAGGCAGTACAGGTCTTGTTACTCAAGTCCAGGGAAGGTTTAAGCGGCTGTCGCCTGCTTGGCCTCGAGCCGCCCGAGAGCTCACAGCATCACCGGAGGCCATGTCAACGGTGTACAATGCTTGGGAAACTCTGCGGCTGGAGCATACAACACGGCCTTTGCGTTCGGGGTCTGCTGAGTCTTGTAGGAGCCCCAATTCTTGCTTCCTCTCTCCAGCGGGGTATCGTGTTGTCAAGGAGGGCCATCAAGCAACTGCGGGCGACAGTTAATCTACAATTCGCGTCCGTCGCCTCACGTGTCAATATTGGTCGTCCAGATAACTCGTCGCCGTGATCCTGGCAGAGATTTCATGGCACTGGTGGATGCTAGATCTGGTTAGCACCAAGGGATGGAGACTACTGCTCCTTGAACCCATATCCTCATCGGAAGTTGCACGCCGCTGTCGAATCGGCCGCTGGAGTTTCAGTGCATATTAAGGCGACGAAGCACTGCCCGAGTCTTCGACCGCATCCTTCCTATTCCAAGTCTGCACCTCCAACGAGCGGATTGCGTCGATTAAATCTCTGCCCTCCTGCCAGACCTCGGGCGTCGCGTGGTTCAGCATCCGCTCCATCTCTTCCGCAAACCAGCGCGTTGGCCCGGCTTGCAACTGTTTCCATGGATAGAGAAACACCAAGCTGACTTTTGCGTGCCCGAGGAAAGTGTTGGCAGAACGTGACCATATTGCGACGTCGAGATTGAACTTGACCCGGCGTTCCATCTCAGTGAAGCTCTCCAAGCGGGTATATAGGGAGAGGTTCTGCGATCTTCGCATCCGATCCTATGTAGATACTCAGCATTCTTCGGAGACAGAAACCTTCGAGTAAACTACACTCACATATCGTAAATTTGTGGGCCACTGGATGTTTTGTTGGACAAGCGGCGATACGGGCTTGTGGCTTGTCTTGTGGTTATCAACCTTCCAAGCCTTCCTTTGGAGCCTTTGGATATGATCCCATCTTGGCTGTTTGTCGGCAGGGGACGTTGAAGCGACGTAGTCGAGATATCGCAAGACCGCCACTTCAACTAATTTCGGGAGTGGGAATGGCCGCGGTATTCCCTATTGGATTGATCAACAAGGTCAGCGATGAGCGCGTCGAGTTTTAGGGGACCATCATTGCTGCTCACTCCGAACGTCTTGGACAAGGGCTCGAGCTGGATTCGTTTCGTCATGTCTAGCCTCTCATCATACACAGCCCGGGGGTCAACGACGGCGTTCGACCGAGCCATTTGCAGCCGAGGAAAGTCGTTGGCGATCTGGCGCACAAGACGCGCTGCCTCAGCAACCTGCTCCTCGTTGCATCCGAACATGAGGCATTTCCCGACGCGCTTGAGGAGGAAGCTGGCGTTGAGGTATAGCGGTGCGGGTTTCGGTTTCAACAGGAGCCTGTCGATTGTTTCTCGCGCGGTCAGGCCGTCATCTGGTATCGATGGGGGCTCGTACACGACATCGTCCACGTTCTGGGCCGCCGTCAGGTCGGCCGCTTCGGTCGGGTCGAGATTCAATGGGGAGTCATCATTGGCGTTCTGCACCTCTGCCGACTTGGGGTTCGCGGTGCTGCTGGCTTGGCTGTACGATCGGGGACTCGATGCCGCGATGCGGAGGGCGGCGAGGGGAAGGGTCTGGCGAGCGGCGAAGAGTGCTGGACGTCGTAGCACTGCTGTGCGAAATGCCTTTACGCAGAACATTGCGTCATTTGTCGGCTTCGTGCGTCGATTTATTATGCGCCAACAAATCGATGATGGTTTCTGTCGCGAAGCCCAGGCCGCAGATCGGGTGGAATTGGCTGGCGGCTGATAAGATAAGGAGCTGGGCTCGGCTCCGGCGAATTGGAGGAGCGGATTGGCGGTGCTGTGGGGCCGCATGTGGACGGAGGGGTGTTGCATCATTCGTCAAGGATTCGACCTCATCGCCACAGAACCGACGACATCCCGGCGACGTTGACCAACACCATCAGCTACCCCGACGCAGAGTTAGTAGTGAGTTGCGTGCACGGCAACATTCGGCAACTCGAAATGAGTGCTGTGAATTCCGAGTTGAGGAGGCGGGTGATTACAATTTACAAAGGTGTGTGAGCTTTCATCCTTGCTTTCATATCGGTCTTATTCGAGGTTCGTCTTGGGCAGGGAGGACTTACACCCGTTCTTGCGGGGCACCCAATATCGCGGTCAACAATTCCCATGGTATCGCAAAGTACTCGTCAGTCGAATGTGGCACGAGGAACTGGAGCTCTCGATCGTTGGGAAGAGTCAAATCAAGCCAGACTTAGAACCTCGCTGCTCGGTTCTCAGAACCACTGTCATCAACCTGCTGCTATTCACAGCCAGAACATTCTCGTTTTCGATAACCGCTAACGGGAATACAGAACTACTCTTCCTCGGGCGCGAGTACCCTCTCGGCTATGACTACTTCCGTCCGCGCCTGCACCGGGCCTTCAGCGCCAACGCGGGGCTGAAAGACGAGGAGGCGATTGAGAAGGGTATCCAGAGGGCCGAGTTTGTAAAGAAGGGTAGGTCACGGTCGATTCGTCTTTTGTGTTTTCATTCAACGCTGCTCTGTTTTGGTCTTGTCTGCTGGTGTGTGGACCTTCTTGCTATCGGGCGCTCTTGCGCATCTCTTCACACTACTTCTAAGGCACCCGTAAGAGGCCGTCGAGTTGTCAAGTGGCATCGTCAAGCGGGCAAGTCTGCCGTACTCGCTCTCCAAGACGGATTTAGTTCATGGTTTGCCTGAAACCGCCGCAGTCCCTTTCGTTGCTTCTGCCTCCTTGGAGCACGAGGTGAAGCTACCTCCCATGCTACCATGGTTCTCGTTTCCCTACAACATCCTCACCTTCGTGGTCCAGCCCTGATGGCTGCTGTTCGATGAATATCAGTCTGCGCTCTTCTTCATTCATCCTAGCCTCACGACCGGACGACATGTGCTCTCTACCCGCAAGCATCACCATCATCATCCTTGACCCGTTGTTCCTCCTCTTTCGGACTTCCGCACCTCGAGGACACGCCGGAATCTAGCTCGAAGGGGTATTTCTCTCTGTCAGGGGCTATCGTGTATTCACCACATTCCCTGGCGCACTACCCTCTCGCGCCCATGCTCAATCTTCCGAGCAACTTCCCTCCAAGCCGAGTTCAGAACAACTCTTCATCAGCTGCCCAAATACCCTGCTAAATGGCTCATTCGGCGTACCTTCTGCTGGTATCTCATCCCAGAGCCTGCGTATCTGGGACGACGAGAAGCCAGAGAGCCATCCCGAACCAGCTCAGCGCCGACGTCGACTAAGAGTTTCCTGATATCAACTTCGCCAACACCCCTCAAGGGCTATGCCGCTCAGAGGAGTTCTCCCTTACTCGTTAGCCGCAGCTGGAATCACATGAGAAAGCTCGGTGTAGCCCTTAGCACGGCTTTGCTCTCAAGGACGAAACAGCACAAAACCCAGTCCGCAACCCTATGGGAACAGCACGACTTCACCAGGCATTTGTGCCCTACACGCCCTAGAGCAAACTGCTTTCCTGCCCTCAGCGAGTACAAGAGACAACTTCGCCTTTTCACCCATCCATTCACGGTTTCGCGGCCTCAGAACACTATGCTCCAGACTCAGGTCCTCGTCGAAAACCCAACCCCAGCACCATAAGCTTCTGTTTCAAGAAAGGGCAGGAGGGTCATTACCGCTCAAGGGCTGATGAACCCGTCAACTCAACGCCCTCCCAAACTCTCCCCAGGATCTTTAAGAATCAACACACAACGTCGCCTTGCCCGGACAAAGAGAGAGGGGTTTGTTCAGTCTCTCGGGCCATAGGACATATGAAAAGACCACCTACCTCACAGCGTCAAGCGACGCAAAAGCCAGCCGCCCCCGTGTGTGGTGTGGTGTAAGCGGCCAAATGTCCCCAAGATGAGCTCAACCACTACCTACCTACCTTGCTCATGGTCACTATCTCCGGGAGAAGTCTCATCTCCAAAACCGTCAGTTCCATATCGTATCAATCAAAAAGCGAAACAGAAAGGTCATCTCGCTATCATGCCTCACAAACGAGCACGTCGCCCAGCGGCCCACATCTCCCCTGACTCCTCCTGAGCGTCCTCACAAGTCTCGTCCCTGACCTGTTCCCACCTCCCCTACCTGAACCTCATCGCGTAAGATCACCTAAAGGCCAATGCTAACCACCACGCCACCCTCCTTCTAGAAATCGAAGCCTTGTAAGTTCGAGCTCGCTCACCCTTTTCTTTTCGCACCTTTTGTGGGATCGAGTCGGGGGATTCAGGACCCTCCGACTTCACCCCTGTCGCCACGCCTTCCTCATGTCGATCTCACTTGAAAACGCGGAACCCTCCCCGCCGCAGACACAATCTCCATATATTCCTGCCACGTGAGCCTCAGCGGGCATCTGCCGCTCGAGGCTCTAAGTCCCCTTTCCCTTCCCCCCACCTACCGCACACTATCGAATGATCAACGTCAGGTTCAGTACATCGCGTCACGTGTCAGAGGTCAACATATGGGGGCGGGTAAAATATAGGTATATGTGAATATTGGATGATATGTGATGTAGATTGATGATGGATGATGATGATGATGATGGGGGGGTATCTCGATGTTGAACTGCACACTTCAACCGTTCCTCGGCCTCTGCCCTTTCCTTTGCTTCTGTTCCTGTGTTTTTGCTGTTGCTTTGCGACTGATTGGCACGCTAACGATCCCGCAGGTACTACCTCAAACGATACCGAACACTGAGGAAGCGGTACGTTCCCGGGGCGTGATGTCCGCCACAAACGAGGAGAATGGGATGGACCTGTGAGATAGCTCCAACAGTAATGCAATAAAAACCTCATGTTTCATCAAGCCATGCCTCCTACTTCCTCCTGGCCCACCAGGCGCCAACTTCCAGGCACTCTCCCCAGCTCGTGCCGTTCTCCCTCGTCAAGTCGTTCATCATCTTGCCAAGCCAGCCGTCCCACTCGTCCTGGCTCTTGCCGGAGGTCTCCCTAAGGAGCGGCTCCAAGCTCTGGATCTGCTGGACGACGGTCGTCAGCGCAGTGCGGCGGAGAGCCGCCTGCGCGGGCGTGAGCGTCTTCTTCTGCGCATCCGGCTTGGACTTTCCCTTGCCCGTATCGATGAATGACTTGCCGTCCTTGGTGACGACACCGCCGACGCCTTCGCGCTCCCAGCGGACTTCCGAGAGCGGGATCGCCAGGCGGCGCGATTGTATGTCCTTCAGCACTTCGCATTCCTGGATGAGCGCGGGGCCAATGATGGTGCATGGCACGGGGCTGAGGTTGCGTGACTCGAGCGCGCGGTGGGCCCAAGAATTGTACTCGACAAGGAAGTTGTTCAGCGGCGCGCTGAGTGGTGTCTTGGATGACAGGGGGTATGCGCCAAGCGCCACGGCGGCGGCGCCTTCTGGGGTGTCTAAGGCCAGTGGCGCGGCGTGGGGCCGGAGCATGCGAATCTGGTGGTCGCTGTCCCAGAACTCAATGGTGCCGCCAGGGCGCAGGATGCGGATGTACTCGTCCATGGTAGACTGTACGGAATGCGGGCTTGTCACGACCAAGCTGGTGTCCTTGACCATGATGAGGTCGAATTCGCCGTCGGCAAAGGGCCAGGGCATCGTGCGCATATCGTGCTGCACATAGCGCCACTTCATGTCGCGATCCACGTCACCGGCGGTTGCGCCCATGGGACCGATGTCCATGCCAGTGTACTCCGTGTCTGTGTGGCCCTTTCCCTTAAAGTAGCGGAAGCACATTTGACTCCAGAAGCCAGACCCGCATGCCATCTCGAGCACGCGACTTGGTGGTTTGACTTCGTTTCCCTGTGAGCACAATGGCGAGCCAAAGACTTGGATCAGCATCAGCGTGCGCATGGATTGGCGGTGCAGCTCGACGAGATCGACGGGCAGCGGGTAGGGCAGAGAATTATCGGACAAGTACTGGCGCCCATTCTTCAAGACGAAGGGGCGCGAGGCGTCGAACGACGAAGTGGGGTCGGTCGAGGTCATTGTGCGGGCCGAGATGGACGCTGTCGAAGGCGCGGCCGAGGACAAGCTGTCGGTGCGGGAGAAGGGCAGAGTGCCTGTCGCCTTGGCGGCGGTCAGGTGACGACCCGAGATGTCCATGTCGAGCATGGCGACATGTTTTATCTCCGTGGGAGTGAGGCCCGTGGTGCGGGGTGTCGGCGGGGAGGCGAGCGCGAACTTGGCGTAGGAGCTCAAGCTGCCACTTTCCTTGCGAAGGCGCGCCGGCGCTCTGGAGCGGAGGGATCCGTAGCCGTGGTCGCCGGCAGCACGTGTCTCCTGGAGCGAGTGGTGATGCTTGTGCTTGAGCTTCTTCGGCGACGTTGGCGAGGACGGCGCGCGCGAGTCGGTGGGAGACGCGGTCTGCGGGATCGAGAGGGTGGTTGATGTGGGGGTGATCGAGGTCTCGTTAGAAGATCGTGACGCAGAAGAGGAAGAAGAAGTGCGGATATGCTGCAAGCGAGTGGAGGGGTGGTGCTGGTGGTAGTGGTGTTTTGTCCTGCTCGTGGGCGGTAGACGAGACGAGTCTGCGGGATTTGCCTTTGAGATTGGCGGCGTGGAGGCAGCTGTTGGTGTTGGTGGTTGTGCTGCTGCCGCTGTTGTTGTTGCGGCAGACGAGGTGGTTTTGATTTGGTTGGAGGTTGCTGCCGCAGAAGAATTGGAACTGGAGGGCGTCGCCTTCGCCCTTCTCGAGTCGGGGAGGTGAGAAAAGACGGGAGGTAAAGGGGCGAGACTGGTGTACATGTATTGGGACATGTTTGCAGAATCTGTTTCTGTTTTCTGGGGCGGTTGGGTCCCCCGTGGTCCCCGTGGTGCCTTGGGGTGGTTTGGGCGGTTTGGGTCTGTCGGGTTCTTGGTCTTGGACTTGGGTCCTCTCTGCCCTGGTCTTGACCCTTCTGGGACCGGGAGGAGGACAACGAGACCCAGCTCGCAGAGGGGAGCTCCAGTCTGAGTGGACGGGGGCCTCGAATCGAGAGAGTGGTTTTTTTTTTTTTATTTGGTGGAGGAGGAAGATTGGGTGTGACTTTGACCACTGCGACGT
>JABGLZ010000883.1:0-30913 GCA_014705045.1 Colletotrichum theobromicola | reverse complement strand
GGTCACCAAAAAAAAAAAAAAAACGAGACCAAAGATGGTGGGAGGGGACGGAGGAGGCGGAGAGCTCGTGCTGGCAAATGACAGCGACAAGTGGCAGTGGCAGTGATCGTGGCTTCGGTTTGAGTGGTACTGGAGCAGGTCCCGAGTCTTTGCCCGTATCATGATGGCGTTAGTGCAGAGGACAAAAGTTGAGATGAAACCATTGTAAATCACTCGAGACCAGGGTCCGAGAGTGGAAGCTTGTGAGTGTGTCGCCCCGAGATGATCGACGCAGGGATGACACCCTGCAGCAGACCTTGTCAGAGGTTGGCTGGCCTGGTGGGCAGGTCTGCGGGCTGCATAGAGGCCTGGAGACAGGTCGTCTCGTCCACGTTTGCGCTGCATCGTCGGGCCCGATACCGAAGACTGAGGCCTTCAGAATACCAGAAACAGCCAACAAACAATTGCCTCAACCTAGACCGCGGCACGTTGTCTGTATTCATGGACAGAAGGCGTGTCGTAGGGCGTGTCGTAGGGCGTGTCGTAGGGCATCCGTTCAGCCCGCGGCTTGGCCTAGGTCCATGGCACTGCTTTGGTGTTCGTCGTCTGCGAGGTCTAGCAGCTGGGAACTGGGGAAGGAATGCGGCGGCATGGTACGGCGGTACACGGAGATGTACCTGGTCGGGTGTGCCCTGGAGCTAGACCTTGTCGACCCAAGCTTCCGTGGGCCGAGTTTGCGTCGCATCCCCTCTCCGTCAACCCATCTCTTAGCGGAAGCCAAGATGGAGGCACCTTAGCTGCTACCCAGGGCACCTTACTTGCGGCCTTGAAATTGACGCTAAGTGGCGTCCGTCGTCTTTAGTTTGCAGACGGGACCATCGCAACGTGTGTGATGGGTGCCTGTGCTCACCGACTTTCGTCAGCGAGGGAAACACATACAAGGTGAGGAAAAGGAGGTCACCGGTTAGGCGGGAAGGCGTCGTCCGTCAGCGAACAGCTGGCTAGTGCATCTTCTAGGGGCCGAAGCCGATGACGAGTGCGATGATGATGATGCTGCGTTTGGCGCGCGCAGCAGCCAGCAAGACGAGTGGCAGTATCGGTATCAGCGGCACGGCAGAGCAGAGAAAGCAAAGCGAAAACGGTGATGAGAGACGGCAGCAAACAAACACGAGGTATGCTCTGGAGGTATGCTCTGAAGTGGTGGGTGTCTGAGGTACCTCGAGTATCATCATCGGGTTTTTGGTTCTGCAGTGGAAAGCTTGAGCGTCTGCGCGTCAGCGTCAGTTTGCCGTTTGTCTGACAAAGTTCGCATCGTATCGCCTGAGGGCTCGGGATGCTGACCTTGTTGATTGTGCAGCTTGTCGCCCGTAGCGTTTTGGTTCCGTCTTGAAGACTTCGTACATGGCTTCGGCTTTGACCGTCACAGCCTCGCGGACCTCGCATCCTGTGTTCTTTCGTCCAAAGTCCGGTGGCCGGATGTCGAGGGTGTCCGCGTGGGCTAGGCCTAAAGAGGGTATGTTGGAGCAGAAAGGAGTGCGCAAAGCATGCCGAAATGCGGTGCTGGAGGGAATTTGGCGCAGGTGTTCTCTGTTCCCAAATTGCGCTGAGCGACAGGACAGAAAGAGGTCAGCACAGAACAGCAGCAGCGCAGTGCGGCAAAGGTGCGACCGGGACCTGGGGTGACCGTTGGAGTTGTTCCTGAGTCTTTCCAGGCAAGGTTCCATTCTGTCTCCAATGACAAGAAGAAGTGTGGACATCAGCTGAAACATGTGCAGCTTTTTTGGGGGGCAGTATGGACCCACAAAAGAACCCGGCCGGATCCACAGAAGGCTCCCCGTCGTGTCTCTGAGAAGGTGGTGTTCTAGCTTCGCTTTGCAGTGACTGAGGTTGGGTGTGACTGAGTCCTCACAGCGGCCCTGGCTAAGCACGCTAAAAGACTGATGGTGGGCTGGCATGGTTTGGCTACGCAGCAGAGCGCCACCTTGTGCTGTTGTGTGATGGAATAAGGTAAATCCAAGGTGTGTGTTGTGTTGTATGTGCCTTGCGTTTATGTGCGGTAGTTGCAATGAACGAATGAGTTGACGGATGGATGGATTGGACGACGGAAGATGGGACAAGTGTGATATTTCGCCTCTTATGCCGTGTTCTGGTGAGGTTTATGCCTGTACCGCATTGTGGCTAGCAGCTGCGCCTGCGCCTGCGTCCTGCTGAGCCCGGCAGCCACAGAGGCAATTTGGCTGTCCATGCTGATGCCCTGGTTGATGACTGAAAGCGATGCCTTCCTTCCACATATCCGCGGCCCCTGGGTCCATAACATGCGTCAATGGCAGGAGGTAGTGTACCTAAGTAAGGCAGCCGCGAATGGCTGACCTTTCTGGGAAGGCACCCGGCGTCGGGCCTGCCCCGCCGACTCGACGAGAATGCTATGTATCCATCAATGGTCCATCAGGAAAAGAAGGAGAGAGAGAAAGAGGGAGGACGTCACTTGCCTCCTATCGTCCACGATCACCCTGGGTGAGGGAAGGCACCATGGGCATTGTGGAGACGATGGGCTTCAGCTGCAAGTTGCAACACCCACATGGAAACGACGGATGACGGGCGACGGACCACGGAAGGAGGCGTCTCGTCGTCCCACCATGAGCATCAGGTAGAGGGTTTGACCTGGGAGGCCAAGAATATTAACTACGCAGTAGAAAGGGTAAGTACGCAGTAAAGTTGACACAGCACACTAGTCCTCGGGAATGGCGCGGGAGAGCTCCCATCTCGTCCATCTGCCGTATCCGTAGTGCCTACCTTGTGTTTGTCCGCACCTTGCTTGCACCTTCCACCTTTTTTTTACTATCAACTTATTATCAAATGTACGCAGTAAAGTGAGGTAGGTACTCCGTATTGGGCTAAGTAAAGCACCTGAACTCCAAACCTCCATCCCGCCAGTCCCCGGACCTGGCCCCGATCCCAGCCCATATCCCTCCCTCATCCTTCTCCTCCTCATCCACGTCCTTGTCCTCCCCTGTCCTTCTGACGGACGCCGCTGTCGCCAGGCCCCGGGAAGGAGGCAGTCCCCAAGCCTGGACTCTTCACCTCATGCACAATCTGATTCTTTTGGCGCGCCCCGCCATCCGTCAATCCATCTCTCCATCTACCCATGACACGCACACTGACCGACCCCGTCGTGATGCAGCGGCCGCGGGAGCAACACCGACTACCACACTGCCATCCCGGATCCATCTTCGCCTCGTCATCCTAAGCCTGGCCTGGACTGCGCTGGCTGGATCCGTCCCATCACTCTCCCTCATCTACAATGCATCTATCTGCAGTCGTCATCCCGACGGAGAACTTCACCACCCCCGGCTACCACGCAGTACCTATCTAATTATCTGCCAGATGTCAATGTCAGCAGCGCCACTTGGTCTACTTCTCTGCCACACGGCGGACCAGTTGACCGCGCCATTGATCATGAATACCAACCATCCTAGGTATGCATCTCAGTCGCTGCGCAGCCAATGCCGACGCAGGACCGATACAACTTCATCCATACCAGCCCGACCACCACGGCACCACCCATTCACCCACCCTGTTCCATCCCATGCTGCCCATGCTTCCCTGCCCGTCACCCCCTTCCTTCGACACATCTCACCATCCAACCTTGCAGCGTCCCCGTCTTGAAACGTGGAGGCAGATTCCCACGAGCCAATCGCAAATCGCGCACTCCCCCCAGTACGCCCACCCAGGGATCGTCACCTGGCTACGTATCGAGATGCCCGAACTTGTCCAATGTCCCCTCGAGCCCTACTGTCCTTCTATGCAGCAAACGCCCTGCCTGCTATGCTGTTCCCTGCAGCACATCAGTCCGCGCCGCCACTCACACTACCATACGCCCACGATACCAGTCGCCGTCTCTACTAACCACCAACCTTAGGCACCTTACCCTCTACTATGGTACGCAAACTACGCCGCGCACCTTAATCTATGGTATTTCGTCCGCCACGTACGGGATCCTTCAGTCCTTAATGTTGTCGCGCCAGGTCCTACTATACATGACGGGACGGCGTCGATAACGGAACGAATCGTCTCAATCGCTGGTTCGAGATAGCCTACGGCTGATGTGATGCGCTGGACAAGCCAACGCCTTGTCTTGTCTTGCGCGCTGTCTAGCACCATGGGCTGCATCACAGGACAGGGGTCACAACCTTGCTATCCGAGTGGCATGCCAGAGTGACAGCCTGGTGACGAGATACCGTCCCATGGGTTTCGTCTGCCAAAACCACATCATGGCCGCTAATGGCCGTCTTGTGCTGTCTGATAAGCGTGCCGAAGGAAACCATTGCACTGGACAACTGCGCCATCCCTCCTAGAAGAGATGCGGCCCTGGGCATTAACACACACTTCCAGGCATATGCATATGCGTTCCGAATGTGCAACTGCGACGAAAACAAGACACTAAACACCCGCAGTCAACAAGCGGCCGCCCAGAGCAACAGTGTGCCTGGGTTCGTGCTCCATTGGATGGTAAAGCAAATGGGAATCCTCCATCTCCCGCCAGTTCGTACACCTCACCCACCGGCTCCTCGCGCTATTGCGCATTGTCCATCGCCATGGACCGCCCCGAGTTCCAAGCCTGAGCAACGCCTGTCACAACACAACGCAAACAAACACCAAAAACCACCCTACCTTGAGAGTGTCGGGAAAGGCGACACAACTCAAGCAATCAGCCATCAACACAGACCCACCCGACCTCGTGTTGGGAAGTGAGATGGATGGTTGTTCACAGACAGCAGAGACGTTTTCTACGACCAGAGCACGGGCTGGCGTCACATCTAGCGGTGGTCGAGAACATGAGACACACCAGAAGACTGCCAGAGTTGAGCTCGAATCCTGCTCTCCCCCGAGGCTCGACTTTCTTGTAAGATCAAACCGACATCTCTGTCCCAACGTGCCGCGTGGCTGCAGCGCCGTTGTATATTGCAACAGCAACACATGCACAAAGCACCACCACCACACGCACAATAGCGACAAAGAAGCAATTGGCCGTTTGTAGTTGGCGCTGGCGGGGTCCGTCGCCTCTGCCGGCCGCGTTGTGGCTTCCCCTCGTGCGCCCAGCCATGTGGTTTGGCTCCCCTCATCTGGTCGCTTGCATCCATCCAAACCGCCTCTACGGTATCATTCAGCGACATCCGTCAACCAGAGACTTGCCTTTCGACTATCCGCGTTTTCGATGGCCAAGAGCATCGACAGACATCGGAAGACCAGATGCGGTAGCCACCGAGGGACACTGGGGGGCAAGTCAGCAGCCCCAGCATTCGCTTCGGCATCTCCCGACCGACTGAACATTTTACTGCACATGCCCGTGGCCTGGCGTGCTAATTTGGCCCCTCTCGCCCACGGTCAGATACCAATCCGGTCAGAGATCGCACACCTGAGCCCTGTCCCCATCCACGGTCCACCCCATCACAGATCCCAGTGATTTCAAACGGAGTGCTTCCTTGACAAGTTTCACGCCCAATCCCGGGTCTCAGCTTGCAGATCGATGGACAACTGCGCCTCAGGGCCTCCCATTTGCATCAACCGAGCAGCCGCGGCGCACTACTATGCGGTATGGACCAGCGGCTTTCATCACATACAACCACGCTTGTCGTCTTTTCGAGAACCCCGTCAAGGTTGAGCGCGTCAATGGCACCAAGTTGCGATAGATGCCACCCGCCCTGCCACTGCCTATATCACGTCTGTTATCACACTGCCCTGGCTGGCTATTTGGAAATCTAAGCCCTGCCCGGACGATTTCCCTGCGGAGATCATGGTTCAGACGGAGCATCTGACGCCATGATCTGCTACGGTCCAACCTGATGCACAACTCGACGTCGAGGGAGTCGCCCTAGTCACCGGCAACGGCGAGCACGCCAAGCTCCTACGGCAACCCACCACCAAAAAGACGCAAACCGCCGCAGAGCGAGAGTGTCCGTCATCCGGCCTCTGGCAACAGCAGGATTTGGGGGCCGACGACGGACTCGCTGCAAGCGCAGCACAAAACAGCACAGCACAAGGCACCGAGCGATCAACCATTCAACCACGGAACTAGGAGCGGGGCCCAAAAGCTGTCGCCTCTTGTGCCAGTTACACAAATCAACGAGACACCAGACACCCCTGTCCCTGAAGTGCACATAGCACATGGACCCTCGTTGAGCCAGCGGCCAGTCGGGGGCTTTTTTTCCCACCGGCGCGCCCAAACCTACTGTGGGGAAGTCTAAACATCGACTACATCCCTTCCCCTTCAACGCATAATGCCCAGCATCCTTGCGTTGCCGCAAGTGGAAACTCTGATCAGATTCTCTAGCTCCCACTCTTCTCTTGCACAGTGATCATGCTGGCTCCCGTTGCGAGCCTCTTCTCCGTCCCCATCTTTTCCTCCGATGCTTGCTTGCGGCTTTCAGGCCTTGCCCCAGTCTAGTCGTCTCGTCGTCCCTCTGTTTTTCTCGAGAGTGAACCAGCCCGCGTTGGAGCCCTGACCTGACAGCAACCGCCCTCGGTCCAGCCATCCGTCGTCCCTGTACCCATCTCAAGCGTCTTGACCTAGTCATGACTTCGATACTGCTTCTGTTCTGACCGTCTCTACACCCTCCGCCCGGATTCCCAAACAGCTACCGTCTTCAATCCCTACCGTCCCTTTATGCGTTCTTCAGCACAGCCCTACTTCTTCGTGTCCCTGGCTACCCGGGCTCGTCCCCGTCTTTTGCTGTCCATTCGTCTTATCTTTGTTTCTTCCTGACCTTTCCGAACATTGGCCTTGAACTCCCCCCTCTCATTTACATCACCATCCGCATCTGCTCTGAAGCCTGCCAACTATCTGTCACAATTCGGTTTATATTGAGAAAGGCGTGTGCCTCATCCATGGCATGATAGTACCTGCGTTCCCGAAACGAAACTTTGACGAACTTCGCCGAGGCATTCACCGTTGTTGACAAGTACATCCCCGAGGACACAAGACGAGAGAGCTTACCTCGGACTTGCTCTTTCCCTATTTCCACCGTCTCGAAGCAGAAGAAGCCGAAAGAGACTCGGTCTCGGCGTGTCAAACGTTCCAGCATTTGGAAACGACACGAACGACACCATCGTCGGCAAGCCGTGTTCGCGGACCTGAACGACATCTCCTTCTGTCGACATACATGCAGTACACTGCCTCAAATCACCCCTTGATCGTACAGCCTTAAGAGTTCAGCTACGGGAAAGGGACCGTTTCCTCTGTGTTTCTCTCGGTTCGAGGTCGATCCGACAGCTGCGAACCACTTTGGCGTGTTCAAAGGCAGCGGTGTTAAGCCCTTTCGGATGACCCTTCACATACACCACTGGCCGGCTTGAAGGTGTTTCGGCTGTTTCAATCCGCTTTTGGAACTGTCAGTGCGACTCTGAAACGGCGATCCCAACGATAGGTCTGATATTCTTATCGTTTGCTTCTTAACTTGTCATCACCCTCCTGTCCTACCCCTTCCCTTCCCTAGTTGCCTCCCGCCCCCCGGGCGCCACACACAAAAGCTTTGGGATCTCCCACCAACCTTATCAGTTCCTTGCCCTTCCCTTCACTACTGTCACCTTACCTTCCCGTCCCCAAGTCGTGCGACCTACGCAGCCTTGGTTTACAGACGAGTATCCGATGTATCGGACTGGATCCTAGAGATCGGACATTATCAACAACAATAACGACGACGACAACGATAACGACCAAGAGTCACCATCGTGAGAAGGATTATCTACAGCTGGACTCAGGAAGCCGGGTCGAATTTATTTTCACGAGCACACGAGCATCAGGCAGATTTGGAACTGGACGAGTGGAGTTAGGGAAGTTTTTGGGAAACCTGTCGACGCCAAACCGAGGAATCGCCAAACTGGATTCTCCCCGGCGACAGAACTTTTCCCCAGTCGTCCGCGCTTGAGCGATGGACGTGACATCACTACTGAACGCAGGCGCGGGAAAAAAGCCCATCATCAGGAACAACATTTTGGAAGCCACATTTGCGCCCATCGACGTACCAACCCCGATTCTTGCGTCCCCGGAGAAGATTGCTTCCTCCAGGCGGACCAGCGACGCCCGAGCACCGCGGAACCGCACGCCATGGGATGCGGGCGGTTACTCTCTTCCACTAGCACTTTCAGTAGACACGAAGCTCTCCGCCCCCTCTGCGAAGCCTGCGTTTTATAGCGAATCCGACATCGATCAATCAACCTCTGCGAGCTCTTACCATCCCTCGTCCAGCAATCACTCGAGGGCGAGTTCACTCAGTTCTTTGGCACACGAGATGGCGCATTCCGCCAACATCACTCCGATGACGAGTACACACCCCGGACGGTACGTAGTGTTCTATTCGTAGTTTTTGATGCCGTCGCCGCCGTTCTCGCTTCCACTCCTTCATAGCTACGGTCATGGGAGTCAACGGATGAGGGAAGTGGCGACCACGGTGGTTCAAAATATGCGCATCCAAACCAGTATAATACTTTCGCGACAAATGCTAATAATCTACCAGGCCCAGTATGTCTGGCGAGTCGGAGGGACAGTTGACAGCCAGGTGAGTTAATCAGCGCGTTATGTAGTCTCTTTCACGGCGGCGGCGAAGTTGTAGTGAAGTTCGTCTCATTTCAGTCACCGCCTTCTGGAATGGGACTTCTTTCAGCAACGCCAACGACGTGAATATGCCATTGTTACTGAGCATTGAACTGACAATGACACAGGCCTAACTTGCCGCGCGAAGATGACGGACATGTTACTGGTGGATTTCCCAAGTCACCAAAGCACAAGTTCTCCGACAGCCACAGCAGTCTGTCGTCCTACACTTCATCAAATCAGTCAGGAGGTCACTCCAGGATATCATCATTATCAACCGTCAGCGGTATCCAGCCCTTTACATCGCTGCTGAATGATGTTCCGGCATTCGACACCAAGCTCGACCACCAGGGTATGGGCCCTGCGATGGTCGACATACAGCCCCCATCACCGAGGACGGCTGGCCAAGATCCCCCGTTGGATCCTAGCATGAAGGGACCTGGTAGACCAGGCAGTCCATCTGACGCGATCCTGATAACCCGTGGCATGGGAAGCAACAGATCAAGTCCAACGGACGGCTTGAGGTACGTTAAAATCCCCTGCAATCGCCATCTCCCAACCCTGCCCGCATCGTCACTTCTTCCGTCGTCTGTCGCAAAGGGATCAACTTGGTTGAAGTTGGGGGAAGGAATGAAGCGGTCGATTCAATCCCATTCAACGCGGATGCCTTGGGCTTTCCTCGCGTTGGGCTTTGAGCAGTAGCTCCTTCCCTGAACTTCACCAATTTCACCTCGCCAATGACAAAATCCGGTGGTCACGCGCTCCTCGCGGTTTTCGTCTCATCCTGGCGAACGCCTGAGGCTCACGACGACCTCAACCGATTCACCTAATTCGCTCCTGTCACCGTCTCGCGCAGTGCATCACTTCCATTTTTTTCCTCCTCTACTTAAATCGTCTCTTGCTTCATAACAAACCATCTTTTCTGCCAAACACCTACGATCAATTTGAGCTGGACTCTACTGACGAATTCGCATTTCAGCCCTCATTCAAAACAGCAGCAAGACAACCTTAATTATCTTTCCCTTCCCCAGGATCACCCTCAATCAAGGACTCACAAACGCGCGGTTTCTGCCCCCGACTTCGCGGCCATCTCTGCCCCTACGTTCCAGCCATTTCCCTCCGTCTCCGAGACTGCTCCTTTTCCCCCTCAGCAACCTTACGCCATGTCTCCCCCTGAGTCTCCCCCGGCCCAGGCCAACCAGGACGAGATCAAGTGCATGTACATTGAGAACTGCGATACCGGATCCCAGCCTCGCAAAGCTATTTCTCACATTTTCGGACGCAACAAGCTGTGCACTCGCATGATTCCCGCTCACGTCTGGGTTCACTTCTGTCGCAAGCACTACCAGCGCAGCCGCTACCGCAACGCTCACGAGTACTCCAAGCTTCAGGTTGACCTCGTTCAGAAGCAGATCGCTCGCGTTCAGCAATGGAGTGACGAGAACGAGCGCGCCGGCAAGGCTGGCGTTGTCAACAGCTGGTCCTTGGCCATTCGCAAGCGTGAGCAGAAGCGTCTGGAGGACAAGAAGGAGTCGAAGAAGCGCGCCTACCAAGACGAGTCCGACGATGAGCAGCTCGACGGCGCTATGCTCAACGGAACCGCGGTTCCCGAGTGGCTTCTCAGCAAGTGCGGTGCTGGTTACACCACAGTTGCCATTCAAGAGATTGTCGCTCAATTGAAGACCGAGATCGACGGCGGCGGCCTCAGCCAGATCCCCGACATCGAGATCCTCCCCACAATCAGCAGCGACGGTCCCGACGAGAAGCCCAAGACATATCTCAAGCGAAAGACGAGCGGCGGCGCTGCCCACAAGCGCTCGCAGTCGATGGGAGTTGCTCTGCGCCCCGAGGCACTCCCCATGGCTAGACGTGTTAGCCAGCCCAATGCTTATTGGGGTCAAGAAGGTTTCGATACCTCTCCCTTTGACAAACGTCAACGCATTACTGACATGGAACCTGGCTACTTTGGAGACCGCAATGCCATGCCGGGCATGCAGAGGGTCCCATCCGGCATGCGCCGCATGAACATCCCGCACCGACCAGCCTTCGGCAACATTCGCGAAGGTCATCCTGAGGAGGACTATTACCGTCAGCCTCAGATGGGATCCGGTCCCTTCGTCTTCGGCGCCGGCGGTCCTCAAGGCGGCCCCCTCCCTGCGCCGACTCCTCAGCGTCGCGGCAGCAAGTCCATGGCCTCCCACCTCGAGACTTCTACGACCATGCCTACCTATCCCGACCCTCGTCGCGCGTACCACCAGCGTTCTCAGAGCGAGATCGGCGGCTTTCACCAGGGTCAGGCTCCTAACTACCGCCCATCTTCATCCTCCGGTTATGCTCCCGCCGCCTACCCTTACCCCGGCGCTGTCGAGCAGGACAGTTACGATGGCACCTACCCTCGTCCCCACGACAACCCCTTCGTCCAGGGTGCGCAGCCCAACTACTACGAGGATCCCCAACGTCAGTACGCCTACGGTGCCTCTCCCTTCCAGCCCAACCCTGCGTCCCGGCTCGGTCCTGCTGGCGTCAACAGACACACCCGCCACCAGAGCACCCCGAATGCGCCCCGTGCGATGCATCGCGCACCTTCCGCGCACGGCTTCGCAGTCGGTCCGAACATGACTCCCGACCAGCGCGGCTACGAGCATACTCCTGAGCGCCACTCCTACGCCACGCCGCCCATGCAGCCCATGCAAACCATGCAGCCCATGCCGGATGCTACCCGCCACTGATCAGCGCCTAGATCTGAGCGAAGAATATGCACTCTTTTGAAACGGCCTTCCTTATACCCGCACAATCATGTCACAATGACACGGCATCAACTTGGAGTATCATTGGGGAAGGCAAGCGGTCATTTGGTTTCTGTCCTATTTCCTCTCTTTTAATCAGTCTCACCTTTCTCTCGTTGCACACGGCCATTGCATGAGGACAGCGGGGAACAAAAAATCACGGACTTTCTTTTTTCTTCTATTTTCCTCTCTGGAAAGCCCCGGGCCATCTGGGGTACTACATGGCTCGTCGAGGCAAAAACATGATGGATGACTGGACATCGTACGGATCAACGGCACAACTGGGGAATTTCTCTTTCACGGTTGGGAATCACGTCTAGAAAAAATCAAAAAGGGTAACCTTTCCTTTTTCTCTACTTACTGTTGTCGGACACACGAAGCGCGCGCACGAGAGAGAGAAGAAGAGTACACGAGGGCGTCAACACACGTTGAGGACATGCGCAGGGCTGGGACACAGGGCGGCGGTCTTTCGGTCTTTGGGCGGGGGGTTTGGGTGGTTTTACGGGATCAAAAGTGGCGTTTCAGTCTTCTTTCTTCATACTTCTGCTTCTGCGTTGGTTTTACAGGTTCTGGTATTTTCTGATCCGGCTGCGGTTCACACACAACTCCCATGATGGATGATCCTTTCCCCCTTGATGGATGAGAGAGGGGGTTGGTTGGGGGATATCTCTCTTACTTTCCTTGATAAATGTTGATAGCAACGTTTTCCCGGTTCTTCTTTTAGCTCTGAAGGCTTTGAATGCTTAGATAGCTCAGCCTAATGAACACGCAGTTGAGACAGAATGACGGTGCCTTGCGGGTGAAGTGATTATAAATCGTACATACCTCGGAATCGTGATGTGGCACACATATCAATGACTGTTGTCGTATCTTGTCGCCTTTGTTAGAGACATGGTTGAAATGCGAAGCAATCCTACAGTGGGAGTATGAATATCTTTCACACTATGATTTTCACTACTCTGCTGCAAGAATCTTGTTTATCGTACCACGTGATGTCATCCAGCTTTTGGAATGAGTGCCACTAGCGACGTCGATTCTCAACTTCGTTGATGGATGAGCATACCAGGTATGGCCCTGCCGGGTGAAGATGTGAGTGAAGTTTATTCTGATCGTAACACCTTTACAAAGACGAGGATGTGGGATAGAGGGACGAGTGAGATGGGTAAGAACATAACTTTGCGAGGGGTCGCTTTGGTGAGATGGGTTGAGAAGCCGGTATGGATATGCTGTGCTTCTTGGGTGCAGGTAATGAGAGGACGGACATTCCGGTTTCAACCTTGGCCCCGATTCGTTGCTGTCTCGGATGTGTTGTTGTACGATGTTGCTGCTTTATATGGTTTGAGTGGCGGGCTGCTGGAGTGTACAGCAACTCTCCCCGTCCGCCCATGACGCACACCTTGAGAGTCAGGACACGGTATAAGAAGTGCTGTAGGCTCACGGTTTTTGGTTACGTTCTGCAGCAAAATACAAACATGAGTTCCACTCTGGTCTGAGCGGTTACCTATGCTCCGAGAGGTCACAATTTTGGGCAAGACTTTCGGTGACGGATGAGTGCCCCAGGCTTCGCGGACGTGGCCGTTTTCTGCGGTGGCATGGGTTGGTTGTGGTGGAATACATACGGAGGGATGGGGGTGCGGGACAAGGGGGGTTTGAGGTGCGGTCTTGCGCGATTTCGGAGGGTGCTATGGTGTGATGGGTTAGGAAGCGGGCATGGGGATGCGTTTCCTGGAGAGCAGGGTGTGAAAGCAGAACTCCAGGGTGGACGGGATTGTCTGGGTCTCTGTATAATTCGACTGAAAAGTCTTTTTATATGGCTTATTCATCGGTCCCTGGGGCGAACGATGGTACGGGTTGGGAGATTGGCAGGTTGAGGGGCGACTTGGGGTATTTAAGAGGTCTTGAACGGGCGGGTTTATCAGACCTGGAGACCCAGGCAAATGCGCTCCTGGCGATAATGTTTCAAGATAATGTCTGTACCGCGAGCGCACCTGCGAAGCGAGGAGGTTTGCTTGTCCCGACTGAGTGTGTGCGCGAGGACGGAGGACGGATGCGTCAGGGCCTGGTGTTGCGTCTTGGAGGTATTGCCAGTTGGGCGTGTTCATACCGTGAGGGAGACGAGGACGGGGGACGATGGCTGGGGGCAAGTGGCTCTCTGCGAGAAAGGGAACGGTTTGGGTGTAGGGGAGAAGAGCGTGTGCTATTTAAAGACGTCACGGACGCAACAATTGATACGGAGCAGCTATCTGTTTGGGATTGCGGAATATTGTGATGAGTGTTTTGGAGATGTCTCTTTTGTATGAGCCCTTCCCATTACGTTAGTGACGTCGGTGAGTATTTAATGCTGTTTTTGTTTTACTTGTGCTTTGCGGTTTCTGCAGAAGCACAATACGGTCGATTCATTAGGTTCTCATTTCGGGATGAAGAAGCGTCATGATGCATGCGATTGGGATTCGGGCATCGAGAGCAGGCAGCCGGCGAGAGGGCCGCTTCTAAATGTCTGGGTTGAACGTGCAAGTTCATTGGTTTTGAATAGTCGGGGGGCAGAGGAGATGCCTAGAGTTGGTGCCCAAGCCTCTCCTAGGGGTTCGCATACCGTTTCTTCTGTGTGAGTGTGATGGAGGGGGGGTTTGCGGTCTTCGTCACTACTTCTCTCATCATCACTCCTGTCTTCTGAGATTTCCCATTTCCGCAATGGCAACGACTTCGAGAAGGCTTCGGATTGTGTGTGAACAAAAACACCTTTCAGATAGGTATAAAAGGCAGAGACCAGCGGCTAAAAATCACATCTCTCGAAAGCAGCAATGAGCTTCGTACTTCTCTTGAGAAGCAAATACAGGCGAGATCGTCTCCCACGACATAGTTGAGCATGACTTCGATCCGGGCGGGATAGGTGATGACAGGAGTTGGGTCATTGTGAGGCTTTTGAAGTCCATGAAGTTGTAGGCTCTGGGTGCTTAGCTGGCCGAATACGTGGGCGATGGAAGAGGTAGAGAGACGACCGTTGTGCACGTTGATGTTTGGCGTTTCTTAAAGGGGCCCGAAGGAGCCGGCATGCTGGAAGGCTTGTAACATCTCGGTGATCTAAAGCGATTGTCAGTCGGCGGTCTCCATTGTCTTTGGCCTTCTACTTCAGTTCTTGTGGCGATGATTTATATCAGTTGAAGGCCGGCTTGCCGCGGTGATGAGGATCAGAAACATGGTTAGTGGGGAGGTATTTATAAACGCCCTGGGGACGGTATGATCTCAACTCAACAGAATAAAGTTGCCTGTTACCGATTTCTTCTTAGGTCTTGATTAATACTTCATCAATGTGAAATACAAAGTATGAACACATAGCGATTAAATATGATAATAGATTGGGTTTGCCGCTGGATGTGCTTCACATCACTAATAAAGGAATAACTGGATGACAGACGATACAAGACGGCCGAGGTAAGGTATGATTTAGTTGCCTGTAAAAACATTTGATTGGGATAGAATCAGCAATATAAGTATAACTGATGTCACTTCTGTTGCTATGTCGGGCGAGAACACACGGTTGAATTGGCTTAGATGGGGTCTTCAACGTGATGATTTCTGGGTTGTCTTTAAGTAATGTTCCTGCAAAGCCCAGTCTGATGGATAGAGCGTGAGGTATTGAGATGCTGTCAAGATTCTACGTGGTACCAGTGAAGAGGTATTTGAGATGCATTAGGAGCTGGAACAGCAGAAGGAGGGGGGTGGGGGGGCAATCAGTCCCAGATGGTCCCCAGGTGAAAATCACAGGAGTTCTTCTTTGAATGATAGTCTGTGGCTCCGTATGTTGAGAAACTTTTGAGACTATGGCTTATTGAGGGCTGTTGTAGTTCTAATGTATGCGTCTCTGAATAACGGGATGACTGCAATGGTGAGCGGAGACACTGATGAGGTAGAGACGAATTTGATTTCAGCATTGTGGCCAGATGAGGTCCTTATGGGGGCTGAGATAACTTGTGTTAGACATGCTAATTACCTCAAGCATTGATTAGAAGCCAACGCCAAAAATTCAATTCATCGTTGACCGTTTATAATATCACACAGATGAGGGTTTTATATGAACGTAGCTACGATGTACTGAGCGCTTTTGAGAGTTTCTGTTGCTGTTCGCGGTGCTAGATTGTGTGCCTCAGGTGGTTGCGCATGGGTTGTTCACCCTTGTGATATCGCTCTATCGCCCATTGAGTATAAAACAGTAATTGGCAACGGGGAGGAAAGAAAGTAGCAAGACAACAATATAGGAAGTAGAGGGCGTTGCGTAGATTGTAAGTCTTTGGATTGGCGTGAAACGAAAATATCACAGTTGACTCGGGTGCGGGGCGTCTCTAGACAACCTTCCATCTGAGATACGATGCCAGGTGGATACACCAGTCGAATGTATGAGAGAATCAGGAGACGAGAAATGACGGACGTTAGGTAGGCTAGCTTCTCATGTCGAGAGTGATGGTGTATGTCCTTACACTCCAAGAGGGAATTCAGCAACACCATCCAGCTTAGAACACTGGACTTTTAGCTACGTCGTTACAATGGTTGGGCCAGCCTAGTCTCTAAAAGGGAGCTGCATTTTGGAGAAATTGCTATGGAGATATTGAAGGGCTTTGGTGCGTAAGAGGGATGATGGGTCGAGATGTAGTTCATAAGATGGAGGTGCTGCCTAAGAAATGAATTGTGCTGACAAGAAAGTGTTCTCATCATAGAGTGTGACCAACATCTGTAAGTATCTACTCAGAACACTTTGAAGTGCTTGCTCATCTTCGAATTGCGTCACGATCTGATTTTGGACCATTGGCAGTTGTTTGAAAATGTCCCTTGAAAATGTCCCTCTTGTGTAGGATGAGGGTATTCGCTAAGGTATCTGACGTATTGCTAGGTACCTTTGCTCGAGAACCGTTCTGAGGCAATAGCCACCCGCATCTTGAGTGTATCACAGTATTTGCGTTCAAGGTATTGCTCGTCCAGGTGCGACCCCACTTGCCAACTACCTTACGAGACAAGGATTCATAGATACCATCGCTGCCCTCACTCTCGAATCCCCAGAGGCACTGGACGTAGGGCCTCTGGGGGGTGCATGGCTGAACACGATAAACTCTCAGAGCAAAACCTGCGGGTTTTCATAGGATCGCTCCCAGGACGCTGGGGTCGATCCGAACTTTTTAATTGATTCTTTTTCTTTTCCTTTTTTTTGGTTTATGTTTTCCCTGTTTCTTCTGACTTTTGTTTTTAAGATGCATTTTGCTTGATTCGTTTCTCATCCACGTAGTTTAAAAGCTTTCTCCAGTACGCGAAGGTCAATTTCTACAAACGAAATAGTCGAATTCCTCCTCTTCCATATTAAGAAAGCCAACGGGATTCAATTCAAAAACGATAGAGCAGAAGAGGCTATGTCTTTGTTTATGCCGCCGCCCTTGACGTACTGAGTGATCGTTTAGCGTTGCTGACAGAGAAGTATTGGTCGCCAGATACCGCAAAGAAGACGGAGCTTGAAAACTGGGGAAGGGTAGTGGCCAGACGGCTGCTTTTCTGAGGCGCATTTTGAGGTAAGTAAGCAGTCTGGCTTGAGCCTCGGGCAATGTGCATCTTTTAGCGGAGAACTCGACTGACCGTGAACATTCTGGAGAACTCAAGCTCCAGTCATACGAGGATTCCTTTTACGAGCAGAGCATGTCAATAGTGCCCGAACGGAAGCCAACGCGTCTGAAAGAAAGTATATGTAGGCCCTATTTTCTGTGAGATGCCATCTCCTCAAGCAACAAATCCAACCCATTGTCAAGAATGCTTCATTTGCTGGCGAGCAAGCTGTCGCCTCAATCTAAGCAGCGAAGCCCCAGCTGCAAACCTGAGGTTTCCCTACAGCCTATCCACTGTACGTCGTTATCTTTTGATTTTGCTGAATAATTGGCGTAAATACATATGGAACCGATAAAGGAAAGAAACAAGTGGGATAAAAAAGCTAGTCTATCAGTATGCTCAAAATTCGTGGCTGCGACACTGCGCAAAAGATATGAGCGTGATCACAGTGTTATTCAACGCCAAGCGGAGGTTGGTTACCTCGCCATTGGTCTTCTTGTTCGCAGAGTCTAGCTTTTACAAATAAAATTTATAGACCCTCGGCCTCAGATCGGGCATGTCCTGGTCTGGGTAGAAGTGAAGAAGACAACATTGAGTAACTTGACATGGTATTTGAATGGGAACCTTTCGGTGAAGGATCTTTTCTAAATCACACAGTCAGGACCGGTTGTCTTCAGTTAAAAGGCCTGGAAAACTTTAGAGCTATTGAGGCCCAGAGCAGCGTTCTCAAATGTCTTTGAGAACTGAGAGAATGTAGTACTACTTGAACGCCATATCCGTGTTTATTCGCCTCTCAACTACGGGTGACGATGCCAAACAGAGTGGCCAGGGAATCATATGAAGACGGATTCCATGTCTTTCAGCCCCTGTACCCAGTACTCGAGCGCGGTGAGACCTAATCTAGCGGTCGAGATGGTACCTTGATTTCAGATAAATGCAACGGCCAGGGTATGACGAAAAGACTCATTGCCTGATCTCCATAGCCATGTGAAGAAAGGAACCATTAAATACTACCCACCAGCAGCACAGAAGCACTTTCTTAGTAAAATTATCACAGACAGCTTTCTTCCTTAATTTCGGTGCAGCGAGCAAATCGCAGCTCGGGAGAGCCTGTTCGCATTCTAAGGTGGTCTGTGTTTTGAGGTGGCGAGAAACGACGCTAGATGCGAGATTGGATTACCAGCTAGAACTTGAAGCCGAACTTCTAACATCTGTTTGGGAAAGCCGTCTCATCACGCTGGTATTTGCGTGTACCTGCACAAACAAGTGGGCGAGAGCGCTAGAAAGCAGGTTGGCGAAGTCATGATAGGGATGCGCTTGAGTTGATTTAGCATCGTTCTTGACCTGCGGGATCAGGAGGGAAAATCCATTCCCAGGCTTCAGTGGAAACCGCCTCAGCACAGCCGTGGAGAAACAACATTGGAGAGAGACGAAAAAAAGGAACAGGCACCCAACAACCTCTGCATATATAGACTGCCAGAGAAGGCAAACGCCCTCTGTTTGCCATGTTTGCCCTGGTACAAATGAAGATCTTTCTGTTTAGCTCTCAAGCTGCTCAAATAGAAGCTTAACGAAGCGGATTGGCGTTGCAAGTTCGGCTTCATAATAGAGACCGCCTAAATTTTTCGATACTAGATCAGCTATGTTTCCTATATACTTAATATCTCCTATTAAAAAAGATATTCAATAACGACCACAATAGCAACTCAAACAGTAAGAACAACGAGGAGGATAATATTAGCGACAACGACAACAACGACGACGACAATAGTAAGTAGAGTTCACAACACAGGAAAAGTAGTCGCTCTAGCACAGGAAAAATAGGCGGCCTCTTGTAATAACCCCCCCTTCATCGCCCTTTAGTGGTCTCCAGACAACGCCCAGAGGTTAAAATCCTTCGCAGATCCACTCTGAGCCCATTCGACTTGGAATAAACCAACGGTTATAGAACCAGCGTAGGCCGGTGACGTGGTACAACTCTTCGATGTGAAAACGGGAACCACTTATTCTATTGGGCACATCTGAAGAGGACCTCTTGAAGGGCTTGGGAATACCAAGATCGAAACTTATGGATGCCATTGCTTTTTTCTGCGTAGCCTTCCGAAGGGTAGCTAGGAGGGAACTATCTTAAATAGACGGAGGTAGAGTGGTTCAAACGCGATCCTCGTTGACATCTCAGTAGAGTACCACTTTATTTAAGCTTAGACGTAGCAATCTTTGAGTGAAAGATCTGCTTTCGTCTATCATCGACGATCGTCAACGACTCTCAAAATTTGACCGACAGAAAAGACGTTGACCCTTTTTCTTACATTCGTCATAACCATGCACTCATCGTCTCGTTCCCGTTTGTATAACATGATCTATGTCTTCAAGGGAAGTCTAGTCTCACTCCTTGAACATGATGGAACCACCATCCCAGTCCGCCAGCCGTCCGACGTTCGCCCGTCCCTTCACCTCAAAGCCCAGCCTCTCATAAAACGGCTCCACGCCCTTCAGACCAATAAGCCACGCCGGCACGCCCTCCTCATCAACGCGGCGCAGACTGTGCCTGACGAGAAGCGATCCGTAGCCCTTGCCCTGGCACTCGGGCAGAACACCCAGCGTCGACAGGTACCATGCCGTCTTACGCTTGGGGTACTCCGGGTCGTTGATCAAGGGGTCGCTGGCGATGTGCGAGTCGTCAAAGGCGTCGACCATGTCCAGATTTCTCGACTTTGGGGGCCACATGTAACCGGCCAAGGAGTTGATGCCGAGAAGCACGGGCTTGAGCCAGCCGCGGACGGTGAACCAGCCTTCGTGGGCGGATTTCTCGGCTTCGGTGGGGTACGGCCGGCGCCACCACGCGAATGCGACGACCCGCTCGCCGGACGACGATGCGGCGTCGGGAACAGTGAGGACGTAGAAGAGCTGCTGCTCGGGGCCCCAGTAGCGGGCGTAGAAGAAGCGGTGCGCCCACGCTCGGAAGTCTTCCGGGTGTTCCTTCCTGTGGGGGTGCATCGTGTTGAAGATCCAGTCGTCGGCGAAGGCGGCCCTGAAGATCTCGGCGGCGGCTGCCACATCGGCGGAAGTGCCGTCTCGGATCCGGAATTCCGGCTCGGCCATGATTGCGATTTGCGGCGTAGATCTGACTTGGTGTTTGATGGTGGCTGACTGCCAGCAGCGAGATGCAAGAAATAGATTAGAGATTGAGGCGGAAATACCGATGATGCGAGTGAACTAAGGCAAGCTCCAAGACGGCGTCCTCGGCTTGCGTATGGTGGAGACGGTTGGTTGGTTTGCGTCACAGTGCAATTGGCCAATGAGGTGATCCAAATCTACGTGCCCGCAATGGCATCATTCAGATGTCGATTGACTTGATAGGCGAGCTAGATTAAGGAGTTCGTTCCCTCGTCGAATGAGAAGCTGAAGGATCTGGACTTAACGATGCCATTGGGTTGATACGGTGAAAGGACTGTGCAGGTCAATTTAAGGGCGGATGAACATCCTTGGCTGGTCAAGTTCAGGGCGAATGACTCAACCGGCAAGGCGCAACGCGGGGAACTGGTTCTCCAAAAGTTCCCCCAAAGTCCCATTCTGGCTCGCCGCAGACTGCTGCACCACAACGGGGCCGGCCCGGACACGGAAGGCGGCAGTTGCCTCTTATCTCGCAATACAATTTACTATGTGCCTCGGTCAACATTGTAGCGGACATGGAGTCTTTTGGGGGAAGATAGCCGGTCGAGAGTCGCCACGATGCCAAGTCTGGGGACGGCTTCGGCTTGCCGAGCCCGAGATCTCAAACCTCGTCCCGAAGCCGATGCCGGTGGGTTGAAACACGGCCGCCGGCCAGCCATCTCGGCCAACCGCCGGCCGACATCCTCCAGGAACCACTTTGACCCCCAAATCCTTCCAGCACGCCGCACGATATGGTTGGGCAGAATTTCGACCTGTCCACATATGGTACAGATGACTGCTATCCACCTCGAGCCGACCTAAACCTTGCTCATGGGCTGTTTCCCCACGACGGAAAGACGGGATGTACGGCGAAGGTTGCACAGACTGGCGGCTCCGGATTCTTGGGACGCGGGATCTGCTTGGTCACTCGGGATTTGGTGGAACACCGCTACTTCAAGCGTGGCTGAATAGGCGCAAGAACGAGCGGCGGTATCAACGGCGGCGGTGTGGCAGTTTGTCAGATATCGAGTTGGTTGCGGGAAGATGGCTGCCGGAGATGCTGTGGAACGTCGGTTGGAAGCAGCGGGTGATCGAGTGTGAAGCTCTTTTCACCCTGGAACGTCAGCCCTACAAAAGGGGCAGGAGAGCCAAGAATAAGATGTAGGGGTGCCTTTTGGCTGACAGCTGCAAGTAGTCTTCCCATGCGGGCCGGATTCGGGGAGGATGGGTGCCGTCATTGGCTCGAGGGGTCGGAAATGGAAGGTTGAAGGAAGACGTCCACACGTCTTCTCCCCCCCAGAATAAACGGATGGTAAGACGTGCATGGCGCTATTTCTTGTGTCTGCAGCTGATTCGGTGCTACGCCGAGACACACAGCAAAGAAGGATGCGTTGAAGACGTGGGTTTGGTTTATTTTGGATGCAATCGGTGATATCAGCCGCCTCATTCGGAAACGCAGTCGTGGTGTGGTGGGATCGACCGGGCAGACAAAAGGCGGGAAAACGACATGTGCCAGGGATGTTGAGTGTTGCGGTGATGGCCCTAGGACGGATGCGGGACGAACGGTGGTCTTGCCCGCGGAGGGGAGCTGCTGACTAACAGAGGTCTAATAATCATTGGGCAGGGACATTAAGAGGGCCCAAGCGCGTGTCAATACGCGTCCCCCGCTGGCAAGACATTTGGCGTCGCTAAAGAAGCATTTGAGCATGTTCCATCCTTTCATCTGGAATCCGCCTTTGACGATCTGGCAGCAAGGAAGATTCGAAATCCGAGGCCCTGGATCGGCCTAGCCTCTGCTGGAACGCGCTCCGTGTCTGAGGAGGCGATTCTGTCCGCAATCGGCCTCATAGAGCTCTGGGCGCAACATCAGCCATGTGGACAGACTCAGAATCGTCATTATTGAGGATGGAATACAGTGAGATGGCAACTCTTGGCATCGTCCTTCTTGCCTGGTCCCACGTTGTACGAGGTCAGAAATTAGTATGCATCCGGCGGCATATACGACGGTGGGCGTCTATTCCGTCTAATTCAAGTTACACACGCCTTCAACCGTCGTCTGCCAGGCCTTGGGGAGCAGTTGCCATGTTGCCATGTTACACGGGGACATCCGACAGAGAACTGGAATTACTTGCACCTGAAGAGGTGTCTGCAGGGGATGTCCTTGTGCTAGTATCTGTCTTGCTCGAGTTGGTGTGGTGTTTTCTACCTTAGTCCCATCCAATGTCCACTGGTAGTGCTCAGGGCAGGCTCAACAGTCTTCAGCGACCCTCTATCGCAGTGTTGCAGCGGGGCCGGGATTAAAGCTCTATCGAGAAGGGATCCGCCCAGGTTGCCTCGACGCTCCCTTTTCTCAATGGCAAAAGGAGGGGGGCAAGCATGACGGGAGAGTCTGGGCCTGTGGAGCAAGTCCGGCACTAGATCCAGCTCACAATTGCTGTGACTGGGTGACTGTGACTGGTAGTAGCTAAGTGCTCCTCCTGCCTTACCTTAATAATCCTCACAGCCCAGCCCGATTGCCCAGCGATGCTCATCTCATAACGGAAGCTTGGCGGGAATTTCTGCTGCCGGTTGCTGTTGTTGTTGTTGTTGCTGCCGCCGCCGCTTGATCGGATTGCGTTGCGCTGCGCTGCTTTGTGCATCTCTACTGCCTGCCTGCCTCTTGGTGCTGTGCAGAGCAGAGCAGTGCTGTGGTTTTTTGGGGGGGACGAAGAAGCAAGACATTGCCCGCCATTTGCGGCTGCTCTTGTCTTTGACCCTGGTTCTGCCAAAACTCAGCGTTGTCGTCGTGGTTTTAGTATTCTCTTTCCCCCGTCTATTCCTGCTCTCCGTTCTCTGTCCTCCTCGTCGTCAATCGCAAACTCTGCCGACTTTCTGCGCCAATTTTCAGTCGTCGTTTCGTCGTTCGCTTCGCCGCCACCCCCACCAAAGACGGACCGCTCGCCTCACTTTGTCTCCCACGACGTCGCGGCACACGCGGCACAGCACGGAAGCCAAGGGGAACCAACCGAACCGGCACACGGAGAGACTGCAATGTCGTCGAGACAGCTGCAGCGGCTCGCCGTCACGCCGCCGTCCGAAGACTCGGACAACGTCGTCTCCGTCTCGGGGTCGCGTTACACAAATCGTCAATCGCCCTCGTCCTCGAATCACCAGTCCCCCGCGGAAGCAGCCCCGCAGCGCGCCCACCGTGCCTGCGAAAAATGCACCAGGACGAAGAAGAAATGTGACAAGGGCCTGCCCGCCTGTTCGAGATGCACAAGGTGAGTCGTCGCCCCCAAAAATGCAGTGAAGAGGCGCATTCAGTTCTGACCCAGCCAGCAGACTCGCAACCAACTGCTGCTATGACTTTGTCGTCAACCCACCTTCACTAACTATTGTCGACCATGGCGTCGCGACCCAGCAGCCGTACAGCGCGACTGGCGACGCGGGCACCGCCTTCGAGTGGCTCAACCAGGTCGACTTCACCGCCGGCCAGATCATGCAGCTCCTGACCAGCAGCGGCATCGACTGGAAGGCCTCAATCAAGATGTATTTCGGCACAATCAACACATGGCTGGCCGTCATCCACCCCGAAGTCTGGGAGAGACGTGTCGCCGCCGCCCAGCTAGAGACCAACCCTAATGATGTTGACATAGCTCTCATCGTACTGTGCATCCACCTGCTGACTATTTGGAACTGCGACGAGTTTTCCCCAACCGCAATGCTCGAGCATCCTCTGTATCAATCAGCCAAAAGGATATGGATACTGAGGAAAGCCTTCAGCAAAGCCAAAATTGAGCACATTCAAGCGGGCGTCTTGATTTCTCTCTATGAGCTCGGCCACGGGAACATCTCTCGCTGCTACCAGACTTTCGGTGAGGCCGCTGCTATTGGCAAGGTCTTGTATCTGAAGCCTGGAAAGTACGTCAAAGAGGAAGAGGACTTGCCTGCTGACCCCGAGGAAGAGCAGAAGCGAACCCTCTGGTGGGTTCTCGTCATCATGGACAAGTAAGCTCCCAGTACCCCCGATATGACCCAATATCGATTGCTGACAACTCAGGATTTCTCACGAGCAATCTGCAACCCTGTGGACGCCGCTCCAGATGGACATGCCCGCTGAAGACGACCTTCTCCCAACTGAACACCACCTCTGGGATACCGAACAGAACAAAACAGTGAAGATGGTTAAGCGGTATCCAGTGACCATACCGGCTTCAGTGCGAGTCGGCGCTTTTCAAAGGTCGTGCCAAGCGGCAATTCTTCTTGGCTACGCTTGCCACTGGGAGGTGGCCAGCGCCGAGCAGGAAGAGCCTCCAAGCGTGTACTCATTTGTGCAGTTGGAGACAGCCACACGCCAGCTGTGCGAAGCTCTCATCACGCGATCCGAGACGTGGGGCGAGAACCTCAACACTTACGCTCTTTGTGCAAGGTCAGCTGTCCCTAATCTGACCTATGGAAAAATCACTCACATTCATTAGTCTCTTCTGCCTTCTGTTTTACTCCTTCATGTATTCGGCCAACCATCCGGACGCGCCGGCGCGCGACCCCGAGACAGATATGGAAATGAAGAAGGCCGTCGCTGGTATCAACTTCACCATCGGCCTAGTTATCGATGGCTCGCGGGGCATTTTCAACGCCTACACCAACCAAGATGAAGTCTTGGAGCATTGTGCGCCGGTGTGGCCTTATGCACAATACCACACGATGCAACTTCTATTCCATTACGAAGCCTTGCTGGAGGATGGGCAGGGCCAGCTAGCAGAGGTCAGGCAGAGTGTGGAGAGCACGGCAAAGCGATGGGGCTGTTGCCGCTGGCTGCTGGAGGAATTTGATAGAGTCCAGGCCGCTAGGAGCAGTGGAGCCACGATGTGCAGAAAGTGAGCTCGCTCTGCCTCAACTGCTTCCCGGGTTTCGAAGCTAACTCTGCCAGGTGCACGCTCGGAAGTAGAGCTTGCGGACATTATCCATATTCCGACTGAAGGCCATGGAGATACGATTATTCGACGAATTCGGTTCCAGACCAGCCGGGTGGTCTGTCCCGTTATTTTCGGGCTACGGCTATCGGCCTTGGCGTTTGACCACGGCCACAGGACGGCATTGACCTCCTTGCAAGCATACACGGGCGAGAAGGGCAACGTCTGGTCTGAAAGATAGGCTGGAGACGAAACTGACAAAGATGAGGCGTCGAGGAGGAGGCTTTCGACTTGGCAGTTGCCACTTGGCGATCTGTGTTGGTCACAAGCACCGTCGCATGATTGTAGTGTCGTCGATACTCCGTCATTCACCAAGCGCTTGAGTCTCGGCTACACAGATGCTGGTTGCGACGAACCGTAATATCTGAAGCAGGATTTTGCGAGGCCCCGCTTGCCATCATCGGAGACCGGCAAAAACTGCTGTCGAGAGTGAGGCGGGGAAATCACCTGTGCGCTAAGATACCCGATGCGTTTGTGCAGCCGAGTATCTGCGTGTGGTCGGGCAAAGATATTGGGGTAAAGCTGCTTACCAACGATGCGACAGCAACGGCGACGATGTCTGTTTCCCCTGAGGAGGCGCAACTGTGAGAGCTGCTGCAGTGAAAATGCAGGATAGGTAGTGGCAGCGTTGGTTTTCGAGCCGTTCCGGAGGCGCACGGAAAACTCAGGGTGCACATTCCGAGCATCCCCAGGAACACGGAAAGCTTCGGGCTCGGATTATCTCGCGGAAGAGCCTCAGTTTCGCATGTGGGTAGAGGATCACTCAGATGACCATCTCACGGACTCCTGCACGTCGAGACTGCAGGTAAGCACAGGAGCACAGGTACAAGCTTGTGATAGACGCCCAAGGCTGAAGGCTGAGCCTGCAGAAGAAGCCAAGACTTGGAAAACGAGGTTCACGATCGACGGAGGTTGAAGGTCTGCAGCCTCCGCGAGAGGAGGTGGCATAGTTTTACAAACCCGTCCGAGCAGTTGTACTCAGGTTCTGCACGTCAAGCAGCTCAGATCACTTTTCTGACGGAATGCTGCACCCCATTTATTCTTCCGTGCCTTATAATTCGTACTCGTATGACTGCTTGTGTGAGATCGGTGACCGTTGACGAAAGCGAACCCCGCAACCGCCGTACCATCTGCCGTGATCGACCTCGAAATGAGTGTGTGAGTTTGCGTTACCGCCGTGCCACCACGCAACGCCGGAGAGACCATTATTTTGCCTTGCGCGCGCGTTCCAGCACGTAAATGTCAGAGTCGGAAAGAGGGGTCCGTTGTCAATGGAAGATCCGAGTCGGTCGTGTGTCTGAGACATTACGGTCTTTGGTGTTTGTTTTTGCTGCCACCTCTCGATCTGCCTGCCGCCGCCACCTCTGACGGAATGTTGAAGAATTGCGTGTGTGCGTGTATTGTTCCGAATGCGGCTTGAGAGATGAGACACCAGAAAGAAATATCTTCTCTGGCTCTACGGTGATGATTTGTTTTATTTTGGTAATTCTACCTCGAAAAAAGGTGCCTTGTAGCTTATCTTGAGCAGGGGGCTGCAGGGGGGAGATAGACATGTCGTCAAAATAGCGAAAGAAAAATAGCGAAAAGGCCAGGCGAAGCAAAACGTCTTGGCTTCGGTATCCCACCTCCCCCCCGTGCTTGGCTTTCGCTATTTTGACGTCGAGTGATTTTGTTGCGCCACGTCCCGTCGGCTGCAATGAAACCATCACAATCATACGTGAGAAACAGCGACCATGACAGCGATTACGACGGTGTATCAGCGGATCACGACGGGCGTGGCAAGCTTCTGTTTTTTAAGACTTCGATTTATTTAGTTAGCTGATTAGAATCTTTCTTAGCTAGCTGTACGGAAATTTTTTCGAGACTAAAAACCCGCCCGACTCTAGTAGTGGTTGTAGTAGTGTGGTATCCAAAGAAGCAGTGATGCGGCCGGTGTTTGTTGGAAAAACTGAAAACTCGGAACGCCATAGGGAGCCCATTCGGGAAATTTGCTTCAAATTCCTCCTCTGTCGGTTCACCCCGCCTGTCCCACAAAATCAAAGACCCCTTTCTCCGTATCGCACCCCGCCGCCAATGCAATGGGAACATAGAAAAGACATAAAAAATGTAACCCAGCCAAAACATGGTCGAGCGGTGATGGGTGCCGGCTTTGACGTTATGCCGCGTTCCCCACCACCAGAATTAGGAGCATGCCGTTCAGTACGCAGGCGGCGATGAAGCTGCTGTAGACTGCCACGCGCTGCCACATGCCGATAGGGTCGCGGCGGTAGATTGTCATGCCCAGGGCGATGCAGGCGCTGAACAGAGATGCGACAACGCCGACCGTCACACCTGCATCGACCTCGACGCGCATCTTGTGACGACCGGTCGTGATAAGAATGCCAGCGACGAGTAAAAGGAGGAACGACATGAAGAAGCAGCCGATCGTGCTCCAGAACAGCACGCGCTCGCGGTACAACCTCACGTGTTGCTCGTTGATGCTCGGTAATGCGGCGTAATGAGCAGCATATCCTGATGCTGGGATGCCGTCGGAGCTTGCGTAGTCGTCATCCGTATCCGTGCCGAGCGGCGAGATGCCGCCATAGCTCTCCAACAGAGGACCATTCCCAAGCAGACGTTGTCCTTCGGGTGTGTCCCTCTTCGAGAACCACGTCCTAGCGTGGCGAAAGGGTGCTGAGAGGATCGCGCGCATCGAGTCCAAGCCGGGGAAGCTTATGTCGTCGTCAGAGTTGATGTAGATGGCGTACTCGTCCTCGGGTCCTCCTCCTTCACTGCCGTCATCGTACTCGTTCCAGTAGTGCTGTTGCGGCTGGACTGGTTGACGGGCCGGTTGCCGCGCCGGGGGCAGCGGCGAGAAGAAATCGTTGGCAGACCCTCTACGGGACATGTTAGGCTTTCCGTCAGAGGAGGGCGAACTAGGCTCGCTCAACTGAGGAGTAGAAGTGCGCAAAGTGTTGAGAAGTTCTTCGTAGCGGGTTTGAAGTTGGTTGAAGTCTCGGCGGGTGAAACTCTTGGGGTTGGCCAGAACGTTTTCGCGAAACCGCGCGCCGAGCGTGGGTGACCCTGTCCATTTCTTGACTCGCTGTCAGCCGGGAGATAAGGCGGCGCATTGTGAGACGAAGGGAGCTTACCTTGTACTTCTTTGTGATCTTGCGGAAGGCGACAATCTGGGCATTGATAAAGCGTGCAAGAGCGAGGATGTCCTCGCCGCAGCGCAGCAGGTCCCTTTCGTACTTGGCGAATCGGCGGTGTCGCTTCAGGGAAACTTGGCCACCATCCTCGGCGCATTTGACCACGAGCTTCTGCACCTGATCGGAGACATGTTCTGCAGGCCTCATGTTAGCCAATTGGACTCGCACAATCGCACACTTGCTTATCGCAGAAACCTACGCATGCGTCTCGTAATCTCGTCCGCTTTGCTCGTCACGAAAAGGTCGACTCGATCGTGCTGCTGGCACAGCTCGTTGTAGAGGTTGTCCTCGAACCTCTTCAGGGAGGCATCTTGGTGGCCCGGGATGGCGATGGCGGTAGCCTGGTCGCGTGACGTGTGAACCTTGATTTCGTGTTTTAGGGAGTTGTAGTCGACGTTATCTGTGGAAAGTCTCCAGTCAGTCGGGACGGCCTTCACATGCCAATTGGGTGGTGGGCCGGCCGTGTATCGACGGGGCAACGTACGTAGACTCCATTCTGGGACAGATTCCTGCTCGAGCTGTTCGCCGTATTTCATAGCCTTGAGATTCTCGCCTCTTGTTGAGGGGGATCGTCGCCAATTGCGTGTGGTGAATGGTTGACAGAAAGCGTGTGCGCTCGGCTGGGCTGGGTGTTTTCAAGGACGGCGCGGAATCTTGTATTTAGTCAGGTCTGGTAGTGCCCCCCGAGGAGTTGGGACTGGCTGGGTGTGGCAGAGATAAGCGGCCGGGGTCGGTGGTGCTCTGGGATGACGCAATGACAGTGACTCGGCCGTCAATTCGAAGCGGATGCGCAAGTGCAGGCAGGAGAAGTATGGCACGGTCTATTGTACGGGTGGAATTATGTGCAGAGAGGCAGAAGAAGGTCGTGGAGAGGGTGCACGACTCGAATTGAAAAGAGCACTGCGGAAGGTTAAGTACGGTACGGACAGTAACGGAGATGGATATGAAGGCAAGGTGCCGTGGGTTACTTTACCTTAAGAAGGGCCAAAGTCTAAACAGAATGGAGATTGGAGAGATTGGAGAAAGCGAGCAGCAAGGTACCTCGCGCGGTACAGCGGTATCCGTCACTGGCGAGTGGCTCCTCTTGCCTCGATAAAAAAAGGGCGACAGGGGTCCGATGAGATGGACGAGGGGTGGGGAGTGCAAGAGTGGCCGAGTGGACGGGGGGCGCGAGGCAGTGAAGGGTCTGTCTGCATGGATGCTGCTTCCATGGTTCAGGCCGAGTCCTGGTCGACCTGAGAGCAAGTGTCTGGGGTGGCTTGCGATAGGTGCGATACGGATAGGTACGCAGTACGGCGTCGTTTCCACTGGACGGGAGCGCTGAAGGACGGGGGGCGGTAGGCAGTCTGTTCCAGCCCTTGGCCATCGTCGACCGATACGTTCCCGTCCGGTACATGAGGTAAGGTAGGTGCCTTTCAAACCAAGGCTACGGTCACGTCTTCAACGTTGACCGCACGCAACCCGACTGGTTGTCTTCCTGGTAGTAGCATGCGTACGGGTACTTGATTTGCTGATGGTGTGGTCCCTATCTGCATCTTCTCACTTATCTCAACCAGCACGGCCGGAAGAAGGAGGTGCGCAGAGGATCGCTGTCTGCATCGGTAGCGGCTGCTGCATGCCTGCTCCCCAGAGTGAGAAATGGTTGCAAAACGTGCCTTGGCAGCTACGTCTTGGCTCGCAGCAGCAACTTGAGGCAACTGTGCAGCAACCCCCTCGACTCTATGACGCCGGTAGGTGCCACACCGTACACATGGGGGACTTTATCTGCCAAGCACACCGAAGTACCTGTCTGGTAACGACCATTGTGTATCATGAAGCGGAAGTGACCTTTGCTTCTCTGCCCCTCTCTCTCTTTGAGTCTCTACCTTTTCTTTTTGGCAAGTCTCCGTAAACTCATGCGCGGGAAGCAGAGCTTTCAGCTGGGATCGAGGTCGGGTCTCCGCTCGCAGGGCGTTAGCACATTGGCGATTTGACGATGGGTACGCAGACGGATGAGCTAGGGAAGCTCGAGCTGGAGCTGCAGCCGAAGCGGAACATTCGTGGACCGTGGAGGTTCCATGTTTTGATGGCCCAGCGATGCCCACTCCGGGCCCGGGGTCGAATTCCTTCAGTTCAGGGTCCCTCCTTTTCATCATTGCTCGCCGATGCCCAACGGCCAGAGTGTTCCACTGGATGCGACTGCGCACTGGCTCTCGCGGGTTGCATGTAGTACCGTAGTAAGTACTTATCTCATGTTTCTTCCTGGTGTTGGTGGACAGAACATACCTCTCTGCTGATTGCGTACGGATTGGCGTGGATTGTGAGATGGTCGTTGCCCTTGAAGTTGCAGCATGGAGGTGCCGTTCTCGGCTCTCTCCTCGACTCTGTTTCGCTGCCGTTTCTGTGAGAGGCAGCTCCCTCCTCCTGCCATGCGAGTCCATTGCTGCAACCACAATTGCTCCTGCTCTTGCAGCAACAGCAACAGCAACAGCAACAATAGCGGCAGGCAGGCAGGTGCAGGCATGGTGTCCCCACCAGACCGGTGGACCTTCCCCTCGTCCACGTCGTGTGTCAAGGAAGGTGGCCCCAGTCACTGCTGCCCTGCGATACGGGACGCTGGAGGTTGACCCCCGTGCCTTCCCCCCTCCCCCCCCCATGTTAGGCAATTCTTGCTCATCTCGGCCATTCTTTCCCTCTGCT
>JABGLZ010000880.1:0-90026 GCA_014705045.1 Colletotrichum theobromicola | reverse complement strand
GGAAATCCACAACCCCCCCTCCCCCTCCGCCGCCCAGACAACGGGCGGCGGGCCCGCCCGCAACGAGTCCGAGATGCAAACCCACGGCCGCGCCACCGCCGTCCGCTCCATCGAGGGCTGGATCGTCATGGTCACCAACGTCCACGAGGAGGCCGACGAGGAGACCATCCAGGACAAGTTTGGCGAGTACGGCGAGATCAAGAACCTGCACCTCAACCTCGACAGACGAAGCGGTTACGTCAAGGTACGTCCTTTCCCTCTTCCCCAATGATCTCAAGAAAGAAAGAAGGAAGGCCATATGAGCTGACACGCCATTCATCTGACAGGGCTACGCCCTCATCGAATACGCAACCCTCTCTGAAGCACGCGCCGCCATCAACGACGCCCACGAGACCAAGCTCCTCGACCAGACCGTCTACGTCGACTTCGCCTTCGTCCGCCCTCCCCCCAGCGGCAAGGGCGGCGCCAACGCCCGCGGCGGCGCGAGGGCCCAGAACCGCGGCCGCGGACGCAGTCGCAGCCGGAGCAGGAGCAGGAGCGTCGAGAGAGACGCCGGCGGTGCCAAGGATGGCGAAGATATCCTGTGATTCAAGGCGGCTTTGAAGTTTTTTCTTTCTTCAAACGACAGCTTCCCCCCTTCAAGTTTTGACGAAAACTTGTCATGGATGTAGTAGAACGGGCAGCGTTGGCATGAGATGTGGAATCACGCGGGAAAGGAGATAGAAGGTCGGCTGGGGAAAGCTGGCCTCGCCGATGTGTCGCAGTCTTGGGGATAAAGACTACGGGAAACACGTCGGCATGTGTTTTTGAGTCCAAAAAGGTTGGTCATACGGTGTGCTGTTGCAAGTGCCAAAAGGATGCTAACGAGCAACAGACTACGAAAAGTTTGATATCAAAACAATATTACCACACGCATCGAGACGATTGGGATAGATGGGCCCACCGTCATTGACAGAGCATCTGCTCGAATACGAATTCCATACCCGCCTCCATGGCGTCACTAGGGATTGTGAAACCACGTGATCAATTTAACACCCCTCTCACTCAACATGCACGTCACTCACTCACGTACACCGAATGTTCGAGTTCATAATCTTCATTAAGGCATCAAGCCATGCAGGTAAGGTACCGAGACTCCTAGTCCGAGGGACTGGCGATCCAAAAACTTTTGTGCCCTCGTCAATCTTACTCCTTCGCAATGCCAATGCGATGATGCCCGAATTCAATATGCCATGAACGAATACTTGGGACACCAAAACCTGGCTCCCGCAGAAAAGGGGGAAAAAAAAAAGCAAACTCATTAATCCTCATGCTTCGTGCGCATTCCTTTCACCTCCTTCCACCTGCAGCTTGCTGCTCATATCTCGCAGGCGAATCATACCGCTGAGAAGAGTCATATGTCCGAGACGAGTCGTAGCCTCCGGGTGACTCGTATCTTGCGGCCCTGGGCACATCATACGCTTCCCGTCCGGCGGGAGGCATTGCAGTCTGCGGTCGGCCAGAGGCGGACCGGTCAAATTGCTCCTCACTTCCCACTTCCTGAGCCGGGCGGCTCGTATCCTTCTTCCTCAAGCTGAAGAACCGCTTGAAGCCGGCTGGAGCAGGCTGCTGCAGAGCTCCAGCCTCCTTGGCGTCATCCCAGAACAGACGCGGAACGAGAAGTCTGTACTGCGTCGTGATGCCGGTGGGGTCCTTAGGGTTAACCTCGACATTCAGACAAATATCCAAACCACCCTCGAGATCCACAGAGAACTTGTCGACGTTCTTCTGCTGCTTGACCGACAGGCCGGTGGGAGTACGATGGAACGGCCTTGGTGGCGGCATGGCGGCCGAACGCTCAGTACTCATAGTGCGAGCGCGAGTCGGCGGGCGAGCGGAAAATTGGGATTCGTCACCAGGTTGGAACTCGTTGTGTTGCGGGCCCTGCGAGATAGGCGCGCCCCTCATTCGCGCGGCCGGGCGAGCCGTGAAGTACGAATCATCGCCAGAGTGGTATTCGTCGGGGCCGCCACCTCCGCGGAGTCCCATTCCTCTTACACGGGGCTGCACTGCCGGCCTGTCATCGTACGTGTCGTAACCGTAGTGTCCGTCTTCGGCAGTGCTGATGGAACCTCTGTCATCGTCTTCCTCTCCCCACGATCCGTTGATGCCGCCGTCATCAGGCCGCGATTCCTTGCTATTCTTGCGACTGAAAAAGTTGCGTGTCAACGACATCGAACGCTTCGGCTTGGCGGGTTCAGCCGGCCGGCCCCCGTCAGTCGAGTTACGACGCGAGAGCCTTCGGAACAGACCGCCCGTCTTGCCGCTGTTGGAAATGGGAGGCCGAGAGGGCTCCTGTGGAGAGTCCTTTTGAATGTCGGGCCGGTACGCGGGACCCTTGTTCGAGGAGAAGCGCCGCAAAAGGCCACCGCCGCGGCTCGGAGGCGGGCTAGGGCTTCTATCGTAGGCCGACAAGGGAGGCGTGGGCGGCGGCGTGGTACCGGGAGTCCATTCACGAATGGAACACCAGTTGCGGTGCGGCAGCAAGTGCTTGTTGTTCCGGGGCTTACCGTCGACTCCGTGGCCGAACAGCGGGATCATGTTTTCGTCAGTCGAGTCGTCAAAGTGGTGGACCTTGTTGCGCTTGTTCAGGATGTCCGCCATCAAATCAGGGGGAGGGGTGTTGACGATGGCCGATGAAATGACATTGGGCATGTAGCGGAAGTCCTTGTGCTTGGGCAGGTTGAGCTTGGGGTTGGCGTAGAACTGGCCGACAGCCGCAAGGTGAACGTCGCCACTTAGGAAGGTGACTCTGACTGACTTGTCCGCTGCCAAGTCCTGCATGTCCTGAATAACGATCTCTCGCTCCTTTTTGTGGTTCTTGGCAGTCCAGTGGTCGTTCAGGTCATCCAAGACCTCAACACCGCCGTCAATGTGGTTCAAGGTATTGCCAAGCATTCCAAGCTTGCCGAGAGCCTTGACAGGATCCATGGCTCTTGAGGTGAGGCTATGTCTGTTAATATATATTCCCATTTCAAAACGACTCAAAAATCAGGGGCAACTCACATGTTCTCCAACCAGACCAGTCTGGGGTAGGCAATCGGGACGCCCAGCAACACAAGCAAATGCTGAGTTCTGCCAGTTCTGAGCTCATCGTAGCAACGGTCCATCATGTGCTGCCAGGTGTCCTCGCTGACAACATCACCTTCCGTCCGCTCAGTTCTAGCATCCACGGCCAAGAGCGCAACCTTGGAGCCAAGCTCGACGAACAAGCTGCGACTCAGCTCATTGATGTAAGGACCGGGTTGAGTGCCAAGAATCCAGCTGGGCTCTGAAGCCTCCGTCTCGCCAGGGACGCTCTGATGCTGGAATAGCATGTAGTACTTGTAAGCAACGTTGCCGAGACCAGAGAACACCGGCGAGTTCATGTCGTGGTGACCATACGAGCCAAACCCGTCAGAAATGTCGTGGTCATCCCACATGTTGACCATCGGAATCTGCGAGTTGGCCAGACCGAAGAGGCCTTGAGAAAACCACATGCAATACCTCTCGAGATAGGCCCTCTCCAATTCGTCCTGCATCGTGGGTGTAAAGGGCGCATTGTGCTTGTGCAGCGGGTTCTTGATCATCAACCACTCACGGAATTGCTTACTCTGGTCCATCAAGCAGTCATTGTAGATCTGATCACCACCACCAAGCATAACATGGAATGGTTGTGACTGGTGGGTGTTCAACACATCGCGCCACATGGGGTCAGGTCCGCTAAAGTCGTCGGGATTAACGCTCATGCTGAAGCCGTTGCAGCTATAGAACATGATGTTCATGGACTCTCCAGCTGCAGGGACCCAAAATCCCGTCGACGGGCCGCGGTTGATACGGTAGGCGATCCGTTGCTGCTTCTCGCGGAGTTCAATCTCGATATTGAAGCGCCAGAAGGTGCAGCCACGCTCGGAGTGCAGTCGGAATCCGCGGACGTCCTTGTACTTGGAGACCTTTTCTCCATCGATCTTCACACGCTTGCGACGACTGGAGAAAGAACCGGGGTAGTCCAGGGACCCGTCCGCCGGCGGAACATCCGGGGGGCTCTTCGTCTTCTCAAATAGGCCATTGTCTGTCTCGTCTCTCGACAAGTCCTTGGCCTCCTCGAGGTGGTCCACGGGTCGGACGTAGAGGGTCTCGCCCCGTCTGCCCAACTTCGGCATGCCTGCAATCGGGTCCACATACTCCGGAGGCAGGTCCTGCTCTCCGGGGATGATCTGCGGTGGGGGCGGAAGCATCTCAAGGGGCTGCGCAAACAACCTCAAGGTTGGCGCAATCTCGTACGAAGAATCGCTGTCCTGGGTCACGATCATCACCGAGCCACGCCACAAGGTTCGCTCAGTGGCCGCAGCGTTCCTGGCGCGGGGTGGGATCTTCTCATGCTTCAGTCCGCAGTATCTCAACAGCGGACCGCACTTGAGATACAGTGGTGGTTTAAACCTCGTGGGAGCTGCCAGTCGTTAGTATTGTGGATTTGCCTGGTCGTCGTAGTACTTACCATTAGTCTCATCGTATTCGCCGTCAAATGCTTCCGCTTTGCGCGGCCGAGAGGCGCTTCCTCTGCGCTTTCCGCTTCCCTCCCACCACGGCGTATTCTTATCGAGCGTGGGGAGTTGGTCGTCGCTGAGATCCAAAAGGGAGCCAGACAAGCTGCCAACCGTTGCTTTCTTCCACTCGTCAAGGTACTTGGGCGGCTTGTACGTACCCTCGCCAGGGCGGAAGCTATCGCGGCCGTGATACAGCTTGTTGGTGATGCGGTGGCCGCGCTCGTCGTACTCCTCATCGTCCGAGTAGTACTCTCTCTCATACTGTCTCCCGCGCTCAGTCACCGCTTTGTGAGACGTTTGCTGAGCTTCGTCGCCACGGCCACCTGATGCGACGGGCTCAAAGTAAGCATCGCCGTCATCCTCGTAATCATGGCGGCTGGTGGGAGCCGTAGCACGTCGTTGGACTCCTCCATAGTCAATGCCAATTAACCTCGCAGCCTTACTGGGAATCCCGGCTCGTCCGACCTCTTCATGCGTGGCGTCCGGGGGCAATGCCTGTTCATGCGCCGCATGCGACGCGGACCTCTTCACGGGAGGGCCACCCTTCGCCGCCGCCGACTTATCCAAAGCCGCGTTGCGGAACTCAACGTTCTCATACTTCTTCTCAGCATCCTGTCGAATGTTGAACCACGGGTCACCCTTTGGTTGCTTCTTAAGCTTGTTGCTCCCACTCCTGGTGAGAGACCAGCTAGGTCTCCGAGAACCCTTTACCGGCGGGGTCGGCTCAGGGCTCGTCTCTGGGCTCAGTTCTCTGTCGATAGCGGCCTTGGGCAGGTTCAGATCATTCTTTGCAGCGCGCTCACGGAAGCTCAAGTTACGCTTAGGAATGCCTGAGTTTTCTGGTGGCGCCTGCCTAGGTTCTTCACGCAAGCTGACACTTCTCTGAGGAACACCCCCGGAGGGGGCTGGCGCATGTCTTGTAGCAGCCATTGGAGGCGCTCTCTGCTGATATTGACCAGAACCATAATACCCTTCCTCCTCCGACACGTATCGAGGTTGCCGCCGCGCATCATCGAGCGACACTCGCGCCGGCGCATGTCGTCTGTCTTCTGGGTAGTGTTGCGGAGGGGCTCCCCTGGGAGCAGCAACGTTGGCCTGCTGCTCTGGCGCGGTGCCTCGCCAGTCATCCTCGTCGTACGAAACATCGCTGAATCGCACTTGTGGGACCGAAGCGGTCGGTTGTTGGGGAGGTTCAGGAAGCGGCCTTTGAGGCTCCTGCTTGATCACGGGTGCTTGATGCGGTTGTTGCCGTGGTTTCGATCGCGGCGCGCGGTGTGTCGCTTCAGGAGGCTGGAGGAGGTCGGGGTTCTGCGCTGCAGCCGCCGCGGCCTTCTCTCTCGCGCGGCGCTCCGCAGCCTCGACACGAGCTCGCTTCTCCTCTTTGGTGATGCTGTCGAGCGTCAGCTCGAGTCTTTGAAGTGGAGAGCGGTCGTTGGCGAACTTTCTGGACCCTCCTCCTGAAGATTTCCTATGTCCTTCTGACCTCCTTCTAGACGAGCCCTTGGACTCGCGGGGCTTCTCGTTTACATCGAGGGGCGGCTCAGCGCGATCGAGCGGTGGGTTTTGTTGCTGATGCTGCTGCTGTACCTGCTGCGGCGGCGCAGCCTGTCTCTCGGGCGCGGGGTCCCTATAGTACCCCTCGGGATTCATGATGTCTCCGTCGTCCGGGCTCACCAGCGGGCTGGATTGTCGCGGGGGACGAGATCCTGGGGTGGGATGTGTGTACGGCAGCCCACCATTACCGTACGGGTGTCTGTAGCTCACGGGAGGGCCCTTGGGTACATCGGGAGCTGCTGGAGGCGTGGCGCCCGCGGGCAGATCGTAGTGCTCGACGGGGGAATGCTCCTCCTGCTCGTTGCGCTCTCTGCGTCGTCGCTGGCGCCTCTCGGCCTGCTGGTCTTCTGGGTATTGCGACTCGCCGTAGGGAAAGGTAGGCGGGCGCGGGGCAAGGCCTTGGTCTGGGAAGTTGGAGGCAGTAGGTGAGGCGAAAGGACTGAGGGTCGACTCCGTGACGGCCTCGGTGTTTGTTGTCTGAAGAGAGGTGCGGTTTGACTTTGGGGGAGGAGCAGGAAGAGGTTTGTCCGTTGTCATATGGTCCAGCTGATCAATGGGAGATGGTCTGCGATCTGGCAGACTAAAATCCTCAGACTGGCGTCGCTGGCGTCTGGCAGATTTTGGGCCCGACAGATCGCCCCAGTATGGCGCACTCGGCATGGCGAAAGGAAGGCTAATATCAATGCTGTCTCTTGTCTTGCCTGGTCTGGTGCCGAGCCTGCTGCGTAGAAGGTGAATTTTTTTCCCTTGCAGCGGCGCTATAATTGGGCTGCAGGACGGTTATCGACTTGAAAGGACTGGGCGCGCGCAGGACCGGTGAATCGATGCGTGTATCTGTACCGTCCGTGGGATGCCAAACCTACAGTCTACTCGAGTAAGGTAGGTAACTAGAGTGTCAATCTAGCGGTAGGGAAAAAAAGGCCGGGCGTCTAAAGACATATGCAGCTTGCCATAGCAGCCAATGCGATGCAGACACGCGCGCGCAACGGAGGTCGGCCAGATGCAAGACAGGGCTCGCCAAGTTTGAGAGTCGCCGAGGCGAGGTTGCGTTGCGTTGCGGTATCCGTACGAGAAGAGGATGCTGTTTTGGAGTAGGAGATAAAAAGGAAGAAACCGTTTAGACCGAGGCCAGAGATTGGAGAAGGACGAGAAAAAGAGGAGCTTGTCTTTTTTTCCGTCTACTCCCACCTCCGTCGCTGCGACTCAAGCATCGAGACCTAAGAAAATGGCGAGGTTGACGGGTTGTGTTACGGCGTCATTTGGTGGCCCAGTCGGGTTAAGAACGAGCTGCTTGACCAGGGTTGGGGGCGGCTTGGGCGGAGATAATCCTGGCTCTGGAACAAGGGTCGTGAGTCTGTTCTTGCTCCTGCTGCCAAACCAGGCGTGTCATGACTGTCATCGATTGGATTGGGCTGACAAGAGCTTGCTGAGCTACGGACACCTAAGTCGAGTGGGCAGGACAGCTCCTTCCAGTGTCCCCTTCCAATGTCCGTCCCCCTTCCACCTTCAACCTTCCACCTTACGGATAGCCGCGATGGAGCCAAAGCTAAAGGGCCTCAGACAGACAACGCAAACAATCAAAGAGGCGGTCGGAATGGAGCCCACTGAATGGCCCAGAGCTATCCCATTGACCAGTGACCACGACTCTCTTCTGCAGCTTACCTGCGTCTCCATCGCGCCATCTCGTCCATCCGAAGGTTGGGATCCAGCGTGCTTGCTACCCTGTCCCTCCTGCAGCTTCCCATGCCGGCCGACCTCTCATGGCCTGCCTCTCTTCTCCTGACCCCCGTCTTCCCAGGCCAACAGCAGCAGCAACAAGTACCGTTTCCCGTCAGCCAAGATGTGATGATCCGAAAATGAGGGATGCATGGGCCTTTTCGGACGGTTTATCGAGAACAACCATCTATCACGTCCGAAAATCCGGGTGGCTGAATCACACGAAATTCTAATGGAGCAGGGATCGAGGCCAGCCCGAGGGCGGCAGCAGTACCTAGCAGCAGATACGGCAACCAAATGCTTTCTGCGTTTGTAACACCGAATAGATGGGGTAGCCACCCCCGAAGCTACCTACCCAGCTCAAGCTACCTTATCCGTACTTACCCTACAAAACAGCCTTGACGCAGGAAAAAAAAAGACTTGCTGTCTGTACTCTGTACTCGTCCGAATAATAAGGTGGCTGGAGCGGAGGAATACCCGGCCTCGATACGGCACAGCTTCCATTGCGGGAAAAGCAACGCTGATTGATTGACTCGGCACTAAATGAACCAACAGACAGACTATTGTCTGAGATGAACGAAGGACACGGCGAGTAAGGAATAGGAAAGCTTCGAAAATGGCAGTCGGATGATGCAAACACGACTGATGGGAGACGAACAGACCGAAAATAGAAATAATGCTGAGCCTATTTCCCGCCAGCTAGCAGCTATGCAGTAGCTACCTAGCTATCGCACGGGATGGCCCGCGGACACATCATCAGTGCAGACCAGGACTCCCTTCGTCCTTCACCAAGGTAAACATTGATCTTCGCTCCATACCTTAGGTAAGGCACCCCAAGCTCAAACTCAAAAATCCCCGGACTTTGTTCAAAGAATGTATTTATACAATTGATTGGTTGAGCCTCAAACTCCAACCGCCGTCTAAGTCAATTGAGCCAACTACCGAGAAATGCGACAATTGGAAAAACAAAAGTCAAGGTATTTCTATGCAAAACGTCCCATGCAGCCGTGCGCCTTATTTTTCAGTTAACCTGTCCGTTTCCCTGTTGCCGCGTCCTTCTCTTGAACGGTCACGACCCCCGTCGTGGTACTCGCTGCTACTATCATCATCATCCTCCTCATCGTCACCTGCAAACGCATCGTACAGCTCACGGCCGCGCGTGCGCTTCTCCCCGTTCAGGCCTTCGGTCTCGTCCTCGTTAAGGAGCTCAAACTCGTAGTTGTCGCGAGGCTGGCTGTTGCGACGCTTGCGGATGTAGAACCAGATACCGAGAGCAGAGCAAAAGACAGCAATAAGACCAAGCGCACCGTACACCCAGACACCGGCCTTTCCGAACGATGGCAGCCAAGACACCCAGTTAGAGGGGCTGGTCGTCGTTGTTGCACCGTCCTCAGTGCCCGTCGCTGGGCCCGTTGCAGCGGGGGTACCACCGCTCTGGACCTTGGTCGGCCGGACGGGGTGATCCGTAGGAACGACAGGCTGGTCGGTGGGCTGCGCAGGGTGCTCAATTGATGTGGTAGCTGCGGGCAGGCTAGTGGTCGCAACCTTGGCGTGGTCGTTGTCATCGTCGTCACTGGGCATGGGAAGGAGGGTGGCCTTCGTGGCATCGATCGACTCGCCCCAGAGCTTGAGATGCCAGTCGACGAAGGTGCCCTGGTGCTCGTTCTCCTGGGAGTCCTTGACAACAACAGTCCACTTGCCAATACCAGACTCGCCCCTGATTCAGCATTAGCATGTACTCTTCGGAATTGTCTTCCAGACCCGACTCACCAATGCGCAACGCTCATAAACGTCCAGTCAACATATCCGGAACGGGCAGAATCCATCTTGCGAGTGACAGAAAGATGACTGGTAACACCCTCAGGGCTGATCAAGTCCGCGCTCAAATCACCACGGCGAGTGTGGTTCACGTTCATGGTAACCGTCACATGCTCTACTCGCTCCAGGTTGGCCTGCTTGAGAGCGTCGGCCGAAACCTCGAAGCTGACGGCAACACCGTCCTTGCCTTGGGGAATAGGCTTGTTGACGTGCACCCAAGGAGAGTAGTACCAAGCCTGGGGCTTGACGTTCTTCCACTTCTTGGCCGCCTCGACCATGGCATAGGCATCAATCTTGCCGTATCCATACGTGTGGCTGAACTTCTTGCCAATCTTGGTCGGCTGCCACTCGCCCTTCTCCTCGTCGATAGGCACGGCCGTGTCCATGGCGAGCCACTGCATATCTCTCCAGGTCAGATCGGGACGGGCTTCGAGAACAAGGGCGTAGACGCCAGCGCCCAGCGGGGCTGCAGCGGAAGTGCCTCCGTGGCCGTTGTAGCAAGCGTTAGTGCCAACATCGGTGGTGTGCTGCCAAGCTGTTAGTCTTGCTTCATTGCGCTAAGAATGGTTCGTCACCTACGATAGCATCTCCGCTGCCACTGCTGTAGGTCACAACGAGCTGAGCCGAGCACTTCTCGGAGTAGTACGGGTGCTGTCCCTTTCTGTCGATGGCGCCAACAGTGATGCTGTAAATGGAGTTGGTATATCCGTCAAAGTTGCAGTTATCATCATTGGCGGCGCCGTTTCCACTCGCAAAGACGTAGATCGATCCCTTTCCGCCACGACCTTGCTGAATGCCCTTAAGCATAGCTCGCTTGATCAGGATACCTGGCGCATCCATCGATCGACCATCGTCGGGGGGTCCCCAGGAGCAGGAGTAGATGTCGTTGTGCTGGTAGTCGTACGTCATGGCGACGGCTTCGTCGGCGTCTGAGATGAGCTTACTCAGGATGCGGATGCCGGCAATCTTGGACTCGTATGCGACGCCAACACCGCAGACGTTGTTGCGCGCAGCAGAAACCTCACCAGCGCAGCGAGTGCCGTGCTTGTCATCGCTCAGCGTGGGCTTCGGCTCTTCGCGGTGGTCGTTGAAGTCGTAGGAGCCGGCGGCGTAGTAGTTGGGCTTCAGATCATCGCTGTACATATCCAAGCCGTCGTCGACAATGGCAACAGTCGCGTTCTTGCCCGTGATACCCTGGGTCCAGACACCCGTGACGTTGATGTCGTGTCCCTTCTGGACAGTATTGAGCAGATGCCATTGCTCGTTGAAGATGGGGTCGGCGATGTTCAGGGTCTGCATGATTTTGTTCATCTGCTCAATCATCGCAGGATCCGCCTGTTCCTGGCGAACGAAGTTCTTTGGGCCGTGCGGGCGAGGGGGCACTCTCTTCTCCCAGGGCTTGCGAAGCTGCTGCTTCTGCGCGAGGTGAACTCCATCGAGAGGGTCAGAACCACCCAGTCCTCGTCTCCTCATCCTCCGCGCCTGCAGGGCGGGCTTGACGATATCGTGCGACTCCTTTCTCGCGGAAAAGATGTGGTGGCCATCGAGGCCGCCGAGAGAGCCCTCGTGGCGCAGGCCCAGGCGACCGGCAACCTGGTCGGGAGTTGTAGACGAATCCAGCTCGAGAACATAGTAGTCGTTTGTCTCGTAGTTTCGAACCGATGCACCGGCAGCGAGGCCGAGCAGGCCGAGGAGAACCGCTGACAGCTTCATGATGGGCTACCGTAGACCCCTCGGAGGGAATGAGAGGGATGTGCAGAAGGGGCGAAGCTGAGGACAGATTGGCGTCAGCATCCAACACCAAACCACAGCCAGATCGCGATTGCAACACGGTAGGAAAAAGAACAGATAAGTGGTGAAGTGCAAATTAACACACAAGATCGTACCTCGATTAGGGGAACAAAGGAGCGGACTGGGCCCGTCTAGGCTGGGGGAGAGTGGAAGACGAGACGTGGTCGAGTCGCAAGTGGCAAGGGCCGCCCTTGAAGATGGCCAAAGCTTCTGCTGGGTTCCCAGGTTCCGGCGCGACGTTTTAATTCTCAATCCTGTATCGTTCTTCCAGAGCCGGAGTCGAAGCTGGAACAGCGCAAAGCACCGCTGTACAAAGTAGGAATGCCGTCTATCTGCTTGGCAAAGCAGATTGCGAGTGGCTCGCTGGATCGGTTATTACTTAAAAGGCCAGAGTTCACGCGTAAGAAACAGCGGGGAAGCCTCGTTTCATCGTCCGCGGGTGTACTTTGTGCCAATATGCGATAGGGGACGCCAGGACCACGACGAGCATATATGCAACGGGTGCAGCAAATGACGGGTCAGCAAATACAAAAAATAAGGTAGTGTTTGTTCAAAGGGAAAGGGGAGGAAAAGAACGCAGGGTGCGAGAAAAGGTAAAATGCGGAAGTACAAGCCAAACTCAGTTGATGTTTAGGTAAAAAGGGTGGTGGAATGGGCATCAGGAACACAGGACGACCTCTGCCAGATGATTGTTTCGTGGCCTTCTCGAAAACGGCAGGAACATAAAGCGCGGACAAGGCACCCGTAATGCTACCTACCCTTCTAAGCCCGCACATAGCCTAGCACAAGACGCCCCCAGGCACTTTCTGCCTGCCTACCAACCAAGGAGGTAAGCAAGCAACCGACCTGAGGATCTGGGTACACAGGAACAGGTACCTCTCACAGCCTCCCAAGCTGACGAAGACTGCGCACATCTCGAGATGAGGTACCTCAGTCCAGAGGGACCTTTGATCTTAGGTACGCAGTACAGAACGGGAAGGCAGCGATTCAGGTGCAGTAGTGTCCACTGTCCACCGCCCACACTGCCGTTTCAACACTGGCGCAGCACCGATTTCGACGCCCCATTGGCCACGCCGCGCGGCGAGCGACCCTGAATTGCTTTGCCTGAATGTGGTTCCGATTGTTATTTTTTTCTTCCCTCCCCTTCGTCTCGCCTCTTCCTTCTCACGTTTGCGCCGCGCTGAAGATCCATCCCCCAGTCCAGGCAATGCAGATGTCAGGTACTATGTACGTACCGTAAAAAGTATTGGTAAGTCGCAATGCAGCTGTGCACATGCCTATTTCCCAGAATGCCACGATGCGTCCAGCAAAGGAGATCGGAATCGTACTCGTAACCCATCTCTCCATACACTGAACCCATCCATCATCAATTGAAATAAAATAAAAAAAAAATGCAGAAAAGTCTCAGACAACTTGTGACTATTCCTCACCTTCCCACTCGCCATCTCAGTCTTGGCTCAAAGGTCCAAACACCCCCAGACATCAAATCACAGAATCTCGCCAAGAGAAAGGCACTCTCCCACTCTGGGGTCTTCCTCTCTTGTCCCGCCTCCCGCCGCGCTGGGCCTTGGCGCTTGACACAGTCAATCGTTTCGGAACCGGCTCCCGTCCTCGAACACCCTCCTCCACCCTCCAGTGCCGTCCATCTCACACACCCCACGTTACCACCTTATAACACGCTAGCCCTTGCGATATAATAAGTAACATCGAGTTCGCAGCGTGCTTTTTCCGCGCATGCTGGACGGGCACACTCATGAAACTCTCTTAGGTACTCCGGCTTGGTTTTCTCGGCCGGCAGCGGCGGCGGTGGTGGCAGCAATAGTAGCCGGTCTTGACTCTCACTCTCTCTGATGTCTCTCCTCTCGCCTGAATATGCCTGCCCGCACGCGGTAAACGTCCATGTTTCCAATCTACACGAGTCTTGACAGCCACCACTAGCATCGCAAGACTCATGTCCCTACATCTGAAATGTTTGGCGCGACCGGATGGTAAACATTTTTCTTCGTCCTGCATCGGCCATCCTTGCTTCTGCATGAATGATCAAGACCCTGAATGTCATCCACGGACGAGCTGGATGCAAAAGCCGGACTCGGCAGGCTGCATCTGACCAAGTAGACTCAACACATTTCTACTTCACATAGCAACACGATGGATGCCCTGTCCGTCACTCTGCCTTGGCAAACTCCCAGAGGCACGGCTTGGGTAAGGTTTGATCGTCACGAGAGCACACCAACGTCTTTCTACCAGGAACAAAGTAGTAATAATAATAATCGTTATCAGCAAAGTTGCGATCCCATTTTCATGATTAATGTCCAGCCCTCCATGACGGGATCCGAAAAGTGCCAGTGTCCCGATACTCCAGCTAAATGGCCGGCCTTCTCTGCTTGCTGTCTCCTCAAAAGCCATGTCCCGGTGCCATCCGAAGCAAATACATATTCCAACACACAACAACCCAATAACCGGGTTGTACCTCCTTCGCTCTTTTGTTCTTTGACGCCCCCTTCTTGAACAAGCTATACATCGTTAAGCCCGTGGATTCTCAAAACGCCCCCCTCTAGTCCGCCAGTCGCCGGCCAGGAGGCTCAACGCCGGTGCTGCGAGTGCCTGAGACGCCCTCCTTCTCCATCGCTTTGACATATCCCTCCCAGATCTCGATGACATCGTCGTAAAACTCAATGTGAGAATCCGCGAGACCTCCAAGCTGCTTCTTGAATTCGACCCGCTTGATGCGTTCGAAATCGGAGACCTCCTTAACAACCTCGTCATCAAACATCTCACTTGTCTTCTTGGCTCGCTCCGCCTCGATAGTAAGCTTATCGATGCTCATCTCGAGCTTGCGTTGTCGGTCGCGGCGTGACTGCTCGTGGTCGACTCCACGTACGTCTTCTAGCTTGCGCATCAGTCTACCGCTGGCACCCGACAGGCCGCCACCACCTCCGCCCGACTGGAGCATGTCCCTGTCGGCGGTATCCTTGTTCAAGTAGCCCGTGAGCTGCTCGTAGTCCACTTGTTTCTGCTCACGAGCCTTCAGGAGGCTCTTCAGTGCCGTGCTGTAAGCTTGCATGTCACGGAGACTGCCGAGGTAATCCTGGTCCGTCACGTCCTTGAGCTTGCGCAAACCCATCGCAGTGTCCTCGACTGAGTTGGCAAAGTGCCTGACCTCGTTCTCGACGCCGGGCTCAAGGGTAATCAGCTTCTGGAACTGTTCCGCCAGATCCTTGAAGTCTAACTCGATGTCGTTCTCTCGGCGGGCCACTCTTGCGACCACCTTCTCGATGTGGGCCAGGTCTTCGTCGAGTCTGTCACTTCTCTCGCGCACCTCTAGGAACCGCTTGTCGTGCTTATGGGCCTTCGTGAACGCATTGAGGAAACTATCCGTGAGGTTGTCGAAAACACCACTGCTGCCGGCGTCGCTACTCTGCGATCCTCTTGTACTGCGGCTGCGCATCGTGGCATTCCAATCCGGGCTCTCGAGGAAAATGTGGAGGATGTCGGCGCGACGGAGTACCGGGTGAAGAGATAGACGGGTGAGGAAACGCTGGAGGGAATGCGCCCGACGATTGGTAAAGTCGGGGCCGAAGCGATTGCCGCTGACATATTCCATACGTTGCTTATCAGGAAGAGGAGGTACTGCCGCGGTGGGATAGTCTCTGCTAAGCACCTTATACAGGAAGACAAAATCTGTGAACCGACGGCGGACTACCGCTTGCGATCTCTGAAAGGTAGCAAAGGTCGTCTATGGTAGCTGTGTTAGCGCGCGAGCATCCCTCGAGAGCAGCCCTGCAGAGCACAAGCACAAAGCTTTCCAATTGCCTTACATTGGTCGTAATGAGGTATGAGACAAAGGTGTCCTTGGAGCCTTCATTCTCCTTGAGAGGCTCGGAGACGGTGCAATCCAGCACCTCCTGGCCGGTGGTGTCTGCGGTGTCGCTGTCGAAAGCAGAGTGTCCGTTGCGGTCGGAGTCGTCGGGGTTGGGAGCTGTCATGGAGCTGGAGCTCTCGGCAGCCTCGTTCTGATCCGTGTGCCAAGACACGTTGGAGAAGTCATCGTGGTGTTGATCGAGGACCGCCATGGCGTCCAGCTGGGGCGGACGTGGGGTTGCGTCGTCGTTGTCGTTTGAGGGTATCGCAGATCGAAACGAGTAATGACGGGGCCAAGCTTGGATCGCGCAGAAGATTTGTCGAGGGGATAGGATAAATCGCCGTCGCCGTCAAAAAGACCGAGGTCCGGAATTTCGAACGTCGATTAATTAGGTTGTCGCAGGGAAAGAAGGGACGGCGGAGCGATCGTCTTGTCTGCCGGACAATGGCAGGAAGCGTCGGCGGCAGTGGTGGGGAATGGGAAGGAGCTGCCTGTGCTGTCGCCGCACCGTACGTTGGTGACGCTGCGAGCTTGGGGCAGCGCGATAGCGGGGGAGCGCTCGAGTACCCACAAAATCACTCTGGAAGCGGCAAGCGCTGAGGTCACTCGCTAGCAGCCGGGCAACACTCCTGCCTGGACCCCAGTTTCGGGAGGCTATGACGAAGCCGCAGACAGAGCGGTGCAACCTCTTCAATTGGCACTGAAGCCAGGTCAGGGACCGCTTTTTTCCCTTCTTTCACCTGATGGCCACCCGTTTCGATTGGCAGTTGCACTCGGGACCTGGTGACAGCGAAGCTCTGGCCAGGCTAAGACCAGAGGACGAAAGACATGGGAGGAACTGAAGCCGTTTGCACCAAGACAGGCAGTCGAGAGTTCATTTCATTCTTGTAGGTATTCTACATAAAATAGTGGTGGCCTTTACACAATATCCGCCCCCGTTGTACAGTAGTGGAATCTATTTGGTTTGGTTTCCTGAGATGGATCTTTCTAGTGACCTGTGCTGTTCCCCTGGGTGTCATGAACCCTGTTTTAGTACACGCTACCCAGCCTTATGCCATACACGTCTAACAAAGAAAAGGAAATGTGCTTGTCTACAGCTGTGGAGCGATCTATTTGTCGCTCTTCTCCGCCTTCTTCTCAGTCTGGTCCCTCGCGGCCAGCATCTCCTGCTCGGCCTCCTTGGCCTCCTGGGCCTGGCCCTTGGGTGCCGCCTGAGCCTCAGCAGACTGGCTGTCTTCCTTTTCATCGATGTTTTCGACATCGCGGGGGGTGGCAAAGCCAGTGCTGGCGTTCTCCTCGTTCTGGCTGTTCTCCTCGTCAATGAGCTCCTGTTGCTCCTTGAGAACCTCAAGACGCTGCTTGTTCGTGGCAGCGCCCTCGGCGCTGTGCACCTCAAGGGAGATCTCGTGGAAGAGCTCATCAGGAATGGAGGAGAGGACGCCGACAAGGGCCTCAATCTGGCTGTGGGCAGGGACCTGGCCGTACATGTAGGCGTTGCTCAATACCAGTAGGGTCGAAGGAACTCCGTCCTTCAATCTGAGGTCGAGCCATTGCTGCAGGTACTCGCGCATTCTCGCAGGGGAAACGCTGTGCGTACGGATGCCGCGGCTGGCACACGCCACCTGCAGCTCGGACACGGTCAGGCTGTCAACGCCCTCGTAGCTGATTTGCCTGTCGTCTCTCTTGATCTGGCGCATTCTGTGCCTAACCTGGTAACGGAGCATGTTGTCCGTACCGAAGGTGTTGAGGTTCATGTACCTGCACATGGAGACCAGCTGGGGTCTTGACAGGTTGTCGAGGGTGAGGTCGTCCTTAAAGATCTTGCAGACCTTGATGACATCTTCGTGAGTCGGCGACTCGCCGGAAGAGCGGAGCTTCCTGAAGAAGACCGTAAAAGCCTCACTCTGGGTGGTTGCGGGGGTTAAAGGCAGCCCGGTCTCCTTAAGACTAGATCGGAGAAACTCGCTGACCTCCTTGCGCGTCGCCCTCAGTGTGTTGGCCTTGGCGTCCTTGGACTTTTGACCCTCATATGTGCTGGGCAGCATGTTGGGGAAGAGCCGCAAGGCGACGGGGAGAAGAAGCTCGGCAAAAGGAACGATGACGAACATCGAGAACGGGACCAGGCGGCCAAGGTCCTGGACGGTGCGGCGCAGTTGGCGGTTCTCTCTCCGGCTGAGTTCGTATCCAGCGGCCATCTTCAGGGCGAGGCGGGTGCTGATCCTGACTTCGGCGGCAAGCAGCTTCGTTCCATCCCAGTAGTGGTGAGCCTCCTTCTTGACCTTCTGCCATACGGTCAATTTCTCATCCTTCTTTGCATCCTTCTTTGTCTCAACGGCGGCACTCTTGGCGGCGGCGAGTTCGGTCAATGAAGCATCGGAGTCGGCCTTGTCGGCAAGAGCCTTGTCGGAGGCGGCCTTTTCGGATTGAGAGGCATCGTTGGATTCCTTTGTTGCCTTGGACTCGGTCTTGGCTGTTGTCGCCATGTCCTTGGGGAGGGGTTTCTTAGCCTCCTCCACATTGAAGCCCGGCGGTGGGCCGGAGTGTTGGCCGTGGTTGTGGTGATCGGTGCCCAGTTGGCGGAGGGGAACGAGAATTGCGAGGGCGTTTGTACGACGAGGCAGGTGTCTTGCGTTTCGGCCGAGCACAGCTGGCGAAACACCGAGGGTGGACAGCGCACGCGCTGCGGAGAGTCAGAGAAAACATTCAGAGTCGCCCAGGACAGGAGGCAGTGTCGAGGGGCAGATGCAGGAGGTCTGGCTTACCGTTGCCCAGGAACGGGTTCGCAATCACCGCCCGACGAGCGACATTTGCTGAGGCGCTCATTCTGCAGCAGTGTCCTTGGATGGCAAATTCGAGTGTAAGGAGGTGCAGCCGCTGGTTGGTGGGTAAAGTGGGTGGGATTTATCGACAAGCTACCACAGAGCAGCGAGCATGGGCGACGTGGTGTAGGTGGGCAATATACTACAAACTAAGTACAGAACAGTGATGAAGAGGAAGGACGGGGAGATGTAATGCGATGCGAAACGACTCAAGAGTTCTGGAATGGAGGGCAACCGATCGCATCAAATGGGGTGCTACCACGACTTGTCCCTGGCTTCCGAAACCACCCATTCCGGGGGGTGCCCAGGGACCGGGTGCAGCACGTGCAATATCACGGGGTTTCGCCTCCTCTCCTCTGTCTCTCTCGCAACTCGGGGTTCGTTTGCAGCACTGCTGCACTGCTGCAGAGACAGCGGGATCCCGGTACGTATCTTTCTGGAAAGTACCTTTTTCTTGAATCTTGGGTGCTGAGTGTGCTGGGCTGAGCCCGGGCCAGCCTGGCCGTCCACTGTTTGGCCAAGCACAGAAAGCTTATTGGCTCGCCTCTGCCATCGCCACATGGGTAGCAAAGAAGACACCGGCGGTCTCCTGTAGATCGGTGGGTCATGCCGGGCTTAGCTGGCTAAACATTGTGAATCCCGCTGGGCTTGCTGGCAACTTGCCTTTGGACGAGCAGCCCGTCGAGCGGTGCTTCCATGTTGTTCTGGTCCGCTGGACTGCGCGAAGTGCTGCACTTTGCCCGTGTCGGCGATAGGGTCAGGGGGGCTAGAATAAGCCGGATGGCCGGCCGCCAGATGCTGCGGCGTGGACCGCAGCAGCTACAACGTACTGATGCAGATTCCCTTTGCCTGAGATCTGACTTGTCCCTTGGTCGAGACTGACGTGGGCTGTTTAGATGGCGTCGTGTGGAGGACAGATCGGCGGTATCGGCCTCGTGTTGTTTTTGTTGCCATTTCATGTTGCGGTGCCTTTCGTGCCCAAGTGCCTTTCAACTTTTAAAGTCCTTCTGCCTTGGCTACTGCCGGGCTTGCTCGGTTCTGCAGGGTGCACTATGGCAGGGGGTAATGGAATATCTACGGCTGAGGCGGCCATCATCGAGTTCCAAAATGTCCCCGTTGTAAATAGTCGATGTTCGGATACCGGACCGAGACGGTCCAAGTGAGGGGCTAGGACATGTTTATGACTTTACTTTCAAGCCTCAGCGGCCAGCTCATCAACGCAACCCATCGGTCCTCGGAGTGTATCATTTTGGGGCCAGCAACCTGCCAGACTTTAGAGGATTGGGCTGGAGCTGTGCGTAATCGGAATGTGATGTGCTGATAATGACGGCTGCGCAGCCGAAGGACGCCTCAACAAATGCTCCCTGAAATTTTCCCAAGCTCCGCTCACAACTTTTTGGTGAGGAGACGAGCTGGAGGGGTCCTAGGGGTCCATTCCGCTCGCCAGCTGGCAAAAACATCCGGCTCTGTACTTGCCAGCCGGTGCCAGGTCGATGCCGTCAGTAGCGATACGTACCGTCTTCGCCTCTGTGCGCTTATCTTATCCCCAAGATGAGCAAAAAAGTGATGACACCACGCTGGGCCTTGCCCGCCAACGGTGTTGGTGTCGGGGTTGGAGTTATGTCCAGTGCTGCTAGTGTACCCCGGACTTTAGAGCTTGAGACCGCGGACCGACTTCTCTGGGAACGCAGCACCATGGCCCCCAAGACCCAGAACCCAAGAGGTCCCTCACTCTGTCGAGGGGGATGAAGGGAACTAAAGCTAGCGAAGGGTCCAAGAGGGTGTTCATCTTAGGCGAGTCTTCTACTCGGATCACGAGAGCAACAAGCAGCATATCGAGGAATATTCCGTGAGAAGGACATTAACCATGGTAAAAAAGGGCAGTTCAACAGCTCGAGCTGCTTAAGCATCCAACTCGCCGGCCGTCGGCCACCTACGCAAAGTGGCAGCGCTCAACGCCCATCCGACAATCGCCCGATTTCCAAGCATCCCCGTCCGAGGTGCGCGCCAATCTCCATCGCCCCCTGCACTCGCACTGCTGCATCCCACCACCGCGGTTCTGCGTCCGCTCGCTCTTCTCCACTCGCCCTGCTCGGCATTCCATTATCCTGCTGTACCACCTCGACATTTCCCCGGCAGTCTCTCTTGCTTCCTCTTTCCCTTCTTCCTTTCCCCCCTCCAGACTGTCCCAAATATCAGCTTTCGACTTCTCGCAGTGGCCATGGACTGCTCTTAAATCTCCCCCCGACCACGATCCCGTTAGGGCCTCGCGATTCCGACTCGTCCCTCTTCCCCCGCACGTCCCGGGAAAAAGAGCCATCAACTACGCCAGCCAATTTCGAAGCTCCGATTTGAACTCGAACTCGACTCTTATTCCCCGAGTCTCCCCCAACAAACTCCCCTCCCCTCAAAACTCCGAGGCACCCAATCGACCATCTGCGCCGATTACCAATTGAACCTCGTATACTATGAGACTCCGCAAAGCCGCCCGCGTCATTCTCGTCGGTGCCCCCGGTGTTGGAAAAGGAACGCAGTCTGAACGCCTTCTTCAACGGTTTCCGCAGCTCCAGTCCGTTAGCACGGGAGACCTTCTCCGCAACAATGTCAAGCTCCGGACCCCTCTCGGTATGTTTTCACATGTTGCGCACGCGCACCCGCTACCACATCGCACATGCTAATCATACTTCACAATAGGCATCAAGGTCGAAAAGACCATGAAGTCCGGCGGCCTCGTCGCCGATGACTTGATTATGCGCCTCATCTCTAACGAGATGTACAAGAACGGCTGGCTCGTCAACCGCGGCCGCCCTCAGGTCATGACCCTGGCCTCCTCCGCTGCCACAGTTGACGCCTTCTATGAAGAGCACCTCGACGACTTCGTCACCGCCTCAGGCGCTTTGGAGAGCCACGCCCCGCCCGAGGCTTCGGAGGACCCCTCGGCGTCCTTCATCTTGGACGGCTTCCCGCGCACCGCGACCCAGGCCGCGACTTGCGACAAGCTGATCCCCATCAACCTCGTCGTCTCCCTCAAGACGCCCTTCCATGTCGTCATGGAGCGCATCTCCGGCCGCTGGGTTCATGAACCTTCCGGGCGCGTGTACAACACCACGTTCAACGCCCCTATGGTGCCCGGCAAGGACGACGTAACCGGAGAACCCCTCACTCAGCGTCCAGACGACACCGAGGCCGTCTACAAGGAGCGCTTCCGCAAGTTTCAGGAGACTAGCGAGCCCCTGTTGGAGCACTACGCCAAGAAGGGCGTCCTCTGGGAGGTTGAGGGCATGAGCAGCGACGACATCAGCCCCCTGCTGTTCGACGAGTTTGAGAGGCGCTTCGTTCATTGATTTTTCTTGAATCTTTCTTCATCTCTGTTATATTTACAGGAGTTACAACGTGGTCGAGATACCTCGGGGACAGCCATTAAAGACCCTATGGCTTAAATTGGGCAGGTCGGGAGGAATGGGTTTTGACGATCCCCATGGCGCCGCAGAGAGATGGAGCATCTGCGGTTTGGATGAAAGCGTTTTAGTTACTATACGTACCCCAATCACTCAAATGTACAAACTTTCCCATCATTCTTCTCAGGAACGGCCAAACCGTGTGTCACAACCTCAAGAAGCTTCAACGCGGCAACCCGCGCCGCATGAATGGTGCTGGAAGCACCAACCTCTGTAGACCTCGGATAACTCGTCCGGGGAAAGCTCAAGCCGGACAAGGCAACTAACGGTGCGTGGTTCGCGGGGTAAAAGGTTCAGTTAGCCAGCGGCCTGCAAGGATGCCTTGCTGTCATCCAAACAAGTCAAACATGTTGGCTACACGACATGTTTATGCGAGACGGATGCCCGGACCACCACCCTCTCTTTCAAGTTGCTCTCCCTCGGTTTCCGAGCGAGCTTCCGTTGAAACTGCCCGGTAGGATGAGTGCAGCCGGACCGAAGCCGCCGGGCGGGTGGTTTTGATCCACTTTTTTCTCCTCGCCGGACCGTATGCGGCCGAGGTATATGAGAACGGGGTGTCGCTTACTCCCCTCAAGATGTATCCCACAGGGTTGGTCGAGGAGAGGAGCGAGATTTCCTGCGGTCTGTAGTTCGACCTGTACTTTTGAATGGGCATGGTCCCATAAACCGTCATCTATCGTGCTTCTTTATTCGCTATCGCAGACGCATGTCGGCATTCGTTGCATGAGGGGATTGCTAGAGGCACGATGTGACGAAGCATATCCCCATGATGTGATGCCAGGGTCTTCTCAAACTCGCTGGTATACATAACAATCAACTCTGAAACAAGTCGTAACAGCTTTAGGATTGCTCCTGTTCTTGTTCTACTCTGCGAGATGGATCCTCTCAGCTCCTGGTATGTCATGTACAAGCCCACAATAGCCGTGTATGGACGCCTACTCGAACTGGGATATCAGAACAGAAGACACCATATCTTGTTGACGAGCTTGGCGTCACAGGCCTCTCATAAGGTGATCGATGCAGAGAATGTCTCGATTCTGTAATAGAGATCTTGGCAAGCAGTCTGTGACAGCAGTAGAATGAGTGTACGAGTGCTGACGCGGAATTATGCGCAACGAAATCGCAGTGGCTGAGTGATAGGCTCTCAACGGGTAGGATAGACGGGTATCTCGTTGCTAGATCCTTGGTTTACATATGGAGTGGTCCTCTCTTACCACATTTGGAAGGGTGCTGTGTGGCGATATTGATAACGGAATGACGCAGGTAGAGTGAGGCATCTTCAGATAACGTAGAAATCCTTCAAATAATGTGATTCACACATGTTCACGTTCGAGACCTAAGATCGTTGGAAATGTGGAACCAACCAGCTCGAGGAAGCTCCGAGATATATAAACGAGCTACAGAACAGGACCAACTCATTGTTCGCAGAGCGCCTAGGTCGCGGGACGCTTTGCTAGTAGTGGTTATGCGGAGCACTTCCTTCCGTGGGAATCGAATCTTTCGAAGAAGCTGAAGTACTCGGCGAAGTTTGACGTGAATATTGTCAATAGTGAGAAGGGCGAAGCGGTCCAGTTGTGAGGTCTTCAGCATTGAGTGTTAGCGCCCCGGCAATGATAATGAGCCTATTTGCTAGAACTTTTGCTAGAACTTGGAGGTTCGAGTTGAACCTCTTGCTTCAATCTTTCTCTCTCTGCTGCACTTCCAGCATCTCATGTTATTGAATGCTTCTTTTAATCAACTGCACGGGAGAGGTTGACCTGAATAGACTTGATGGATAATCATTACTATCCTATGAGATTGACGACGAGGGTAATGTGTTGCCCAGGAAGCACAGGGAACGGGGCAAGAGAGTACAGATCATTGAATCAAATTAGAGACGAGAACATAAACCGCAGGCGGTACTTTGATGAACACCAGGGCTGGGAAAGAACTGCTTGTCGACTCCATCCACAGAACACTCGATGGCCTTCAATGCCAACACAAACGCTAGATCTTGAGGCACTCACCACTGCCGCTGTAATAGAGATACTAAGTCTGCCACTCAGGGCAGGGCGATGCTGGGACAGGCGCCTGCATGAAAATATTGGAAACGAAATGTAGGCATGATACATCCTCAAATCCTGCCTTCCTGGGACGTGTAGTCAATTTTACCTCTGGCAGGTGGTCGCTGTCGTTGTTGCTGTATTAAGCTCTCTGGGGAGAACGCACGTGACGTGTGTTCTGTGTTCTTCCCCTTCCTGTTTGTCCTCCTCATTTGTCCCTTCTCATTGTTGCCCTTCTCCCGAGCTCGGGATTCATTTCGCGAAGACTGCGAGAGAATCGCTCGACAATCCACACCGAACCCGACAACGCCCTTGAGCGGCGGGCGAATCCGCTATATCGTGGAGAGACGTTCGGCCCTACCAACGTCAAAAGCCCACAATGCCTCCGAAATGACAGGCCACTCCGTTACATCCCGCGGATCGGGTACGCCGGATTTTGGCCGACAGATTTCCCGCGTGACCTGTGGAGTCCTCGTTTTTTCTTGATTGACCGAACTTTCGACAACAACCGGTGAAAAAGTCAATCTTGAACACACACACGAAGCTGGGCGCATGGCTGATGCTTCTCGCAGAGTCCCATCGTCGCAAAGTGCCTCCTCCATCAGCAGCATGACACCCCAGAGCAGGCAATTGGTCGCCCGCAACCACCCCCATGGGCCTTAAAAACCAAAGAGCTCAGGCGGACCGTCGCGTGGAGTGTGCCTCCACATTTTCCCCGAGTGGGAGCCCGGACGAACTCCCCTTTTCACGCAAGGCGGGATGATGATCGATTGCAGACGACGGGGACACCATTCGCTGACAATCGCTGTCCCAATCCCTGCATGAGTCGGTTCCAAATGCCGGAACAAGACCAAAGGCCACAGGAAAAACCAAGAGACGAGAGCCTAGCACAGCGCCAGTGCTAGCACTTGCTTCTTTCTTTCCCCGTGCCTTGCCATGCATCCCACGCGCTTGTTTGGTCAATCGTCCGAAGAGCTGCCGCACTGCGGATAAGGCAGCACACACACAACCACACACACCGCACGCAAAACATTAGACACGCACACACCAGCGCCCGCAGACGCATATCCCTGGATTTCCTTGGTTTAAATTTGGACCTTTACACAACTGCCCTTGGCTTGGGACGCCTTTTGCCTGTCCATGAGAGGCTCCATCCATGACAATGGTTCCACAACTATATCGGCTACAGCCACATCTTAAAATCACCCTTCTGCAGCGCGGAACACGCTCAAGTGAGCGACTGTGACCCCCCCTGTCCGGGGAACGCCCGAGGTCACTATCCCAGCCTTTAAACAAGTCCAACCCTATGGCAAAAGGCGGTTATCTGCTCGATTTGGCCATGTTCTCCCACCTTCTTCAGACCTGAAAGAAGAGGGATTGAAGGAAGGCTCCCGAGTGGACCGTCTATACCAAAGCCAGAGGCAGAGTCGTCTTGAGCCAAGCAAACCAACCGAGATACAGGCAGCACCATCAGCATCATACACTCGCTCACTGTCGTCTCCACGTTGCATCCCCTTTCTCGCATTCATTGCCCCCAAGGAGTCGGCTGCTACCCACGCGCGACTGCCGTCCCTGCTAGCCCCGCGTGCTGCCTTTTTCCCAATCTTTCGCCATCCAACATTTCCGGGCGTAATCCTCCTTTTTACCCTTACACGACGGTCGGGCTGCCTCTTTTCACTTGCCCACCATATCGTATTCATCCCATCTAGAGGGAAAAGGGAGGCTGCAGCAGCGGCCCGTTGTTTCCTCGAATCCTACACGTCGGGGACCTGCAGGCTTCGACTTGGCGCAACGAAACAAGACCCCAAGGAAAAAGGGGATTAGACGCGATCGAGGCGAGAAACGAAGCGAATCCCAAACACCCGTTCTTTTCCACCGCCCGCCGCGGGCAGGTGCCCAACATGGAGATGGAGGAGGAGAAACACAAGTTCATCATCCCGGTCCACGAAAGGCGACAACCCGGGAACGTCACCGTCGACCCCAGGCAAACACAAGAAGTATCGCCCATTGAGGCGCCCAGGATACAACATGTCGACAATTCGTATCCCCAGACCGCACATCTCCGCGATGTCCCCGATGAGTCGCCGCCGTATCCAGAATCTCGGAGAATCAGCGCGGAGCGGTCGGTATCCCCGATAGCTCGTGTTCCAGTAGCGGCGGCTGTGGCGCCGTCGCCGGCGTCGGTGCCTGATGAGGGGGGCCGTATGACGGGCTGGATGCGGAGACTCGAGAACGCGGGACAGGTTGAAGGCCATCCACGAAAGACGATTCTGGGCCTTACGATCTTCCGGTTCTGGGTGGCCGTCGCGCTGGGCGTCACGATCGTTGGCGTCGCCATCGCCGTCGGTTTGGCGCTGGGGTTGGCTAACCGGTACGTTTGAAACCGAAGAAAACGGGAACTTCTTCTACTCTCTCTCTTTTCTCCAAACTCTACCTCCCCGTCCTGTCTCCCGCCCCTCCCACTCGGAGACCGCTTCCGCGCCCTGTACGTCTCTATATCTATCCTCAGCCAGCAGCCCTGGCTGACGCGAAACGATTCTTTGCCTCCGTAGGCCCGAAGACACACCCTCGGCATCGAGCAACAGCACACCAACCGCAGTGATACAGGAACTCGGCGTGCCCTCCCCGGCCCCGATCAACCCGTACTGCGAGACTTCTTCAACCCCCCAAAACACGACGGTGACGCCGTACGACGCCTCCGGCTCGCCGATCCGCTTCAACAACGACCAAGCCATGTCGTTTGACGTGCTCTGCAACACCTTCTGGCCCCAGCGCCAGGGCCTGAACCCCGAGCTGCGTGACATCCTCGTCATGACCGTCCCGGACATGTTGACCTGCATGACGCTCTGCGCGCAGTACAACCAGGGCTACAGCGACGCCGTAGGCGATGACGTCTACGTCGGGGGCGGCATCTGTGTAGGTGTCGCACTAGTCAAGGGCATCGGCCAGTTCTGTTACCTGAAGAACGCGACGGGCATCAACGACACCACGGCCGCGGGCGGGTTCGACGTCGACTCGGCGGTGCTCACGGGGAATTGGGCGAACTTGACCTCCAATGAGCAGACGCTTGCTTTTGGAGGGAATCTGCCCGAGGTTGCGGCGAATACGACGACTGCGATTTAGTACGCTGGTCTGGATTGTAATGTGTATACGGGAGTTAAGGGCGTCATCCCATGGTGTCTGGGACTTGGAATTTGGAGCGCTGATTCGATTTGGATGAGCGTCGTTGTGCTGGAGCGATTGCGATGCGAATGAAACCTTGTGTGGTTCTGTCTGGGGTGGTCGCGCACGAAGGCTATGGATGATGCTCTGACAGCACTTTGAAGCTGTCGGTCGCCTCCAACGCCGTGCGAGTTTGGGTCCGGGATGCAGCTTGTCCGTTCTTCTTGGAACACAGAAGCGCATCCGGAGTTGTGACATACACATACGTAGGATGTATACGTAGCAATAGGCGCGGCTACTTGAGTAGCTGCTAGGAGATATTTGACGGCCACAGAGCGAATATAACATGAACCTGATCACATTGATTGCTACACGTTACAACCCGTTGTGATTTCCAACCACGGCACTTGAAGGTGGGTTATTGATGTCCGCTCGCTCCCTCATCTGCGTCGCCCATCCTTGGTATACTACCTCCCAAATTGTCTCCAAGGAGATGATGACATGGAATATTCGAGACAAGAACGAAGAGAAATGCTAATAAGGAACAACATGTCTAAATCGGAGGTCTCTTCCATTTTCTACCTCCGCTATCCGTACAATTCATCAAGACGTCCCCTGCAACGCATGCAATCTGCCTGGTCGCTTCAAAGCCCAACAACTAGTTGTCGCGCCACTCCGAGCCGTTCTGAATACCGCTCGGCGCGCCGTTGACACGTCCGTTGCTCCCGGACGCCTTGTTCGAGTCCGAGTCAGATTCGTCGTCGTCCAGGACCCGAGCAAGCTCATCGGGGTCCTGCATCTTGGCATCAGGGTCGATGACGCCTTCCTCAAGCTCCTCGTCGCGGCGGCGGTTGTCCCTGTCGGTGTCGAGGACGCCTTCGTCTGCGCTAACGGAGATGCCGCGAGCACCCCACTTGGGCCGTCCGCCGCGACGGGCACCGTCGTCGCCGCCGCCGAGGGCCGGGGCGCTCTCCTCATCATCCGAATGCATGTCCGCGCGTTTGCCAAAGATGCGGTTGAGGAGCCAGCTGCGGCGCATGTCGTCGGCATCGACGATGCCACCGTTGCGGAGCTTAACGCGCTGGCGAGTATAGTAAACCCAGGCGAAGTCGACGTAGAGGGCAGTCTGGACAATGCCGAAGATGACGGAGACGGGGTTCGGCGCCTTGTCGTTGATGTCGAGCTCGCGGGTAATCCAGCCGATGAGGTAGAGACCGCGGTAGGAGCCGAGAGTGACGAGGTAGAAGGAGTCGATGACGGTGGGGACCGTGGTCTGGCGCAGGAGCAGGAGCTGGGGAAGCACGCAGACGGATTCGAGGATCTGGGAGAAGTCCCAGAGCCACTTGAAGAGAATTGTATCAGCTATTGTCCGGAGAACGGGTGGGGAATTTTGTATCTACTCACCACTCGGAAGCTCCAGTAGCTCTCCAGGATAAGCATGGCGAAGGGCGAGACCAGGAGCGCGCCGCCAAGGGCACCAGCGCCGACCTTCCAGGAGATCTCACGCTCTCTGGATCGTGGGTACACCCACTGCATGATGCCAATAATGTAAAAGGAAGATGTTATGTAGAATATTTTGAATATAAAGTTCCATGCTGATTGCTCGGAAAATATGTCGAGATATCGCGTGCAGAATACGAGGGCGTATAGCCCTTGCGTGATGAGGGAGACACCTGGGGAGCGGGGACCCGTTAGCACTTGGAGCTTCTCAGTCAAGTTTGCCCAGCAGACATACCCTCGGCACTCCTGTTGCGATGTATCGCAAGCATCAAGATGCATTTTGAGAGGAGATGGGAGACATCTCCCAGAAGACGGAACACCTGTCCACCCAGTCAGCGCGAATGTCCTCAAACGGCAGCTGCCCCTCCGTCGATCAGTCGACTACTCACGTTCCACGCAGTCATGTTGTCGCTAGATGGGAAGTCGAGCTTCCACTAGGGTATTCGGGGTCTATCGAGACGGGCGGCGATGGGAATCTTCGGATGCAGCGGTTGCGACACACAAACAAACAGACGGGACGGGAGGGAAAAAGGCGCCGGTTCCGTTTCACATCACACGGGACGGACGGCCGTTGAGCAGGAGATAGGTGAGCCGATGAAACGAGACGGCTGCTGCTACTGGTCTTGCTTGCGTCGTCTGCAAGCCAAGTCGACGGAAGATTCGAAAGAATGTAGCTATGCGTGCTGGAGCGGAGGGTTGGTTGTGGCGGGTTGCGATGTGGAGGGGAGAAAAGCTGAAAGATGGCAGCAAGCAATAAGGTTCCCTTTGCGGCCGGCGGAGGTGCAAGAGCAATGCGCCGAGTCGCCTTTCGAACCCCCCAGCAGAGGCAGGTCGCAGAGCTCCAGCTGGCCTTATCAGCTCTGAGCCTTATCCGTGCTGGGGAAAGAGGGTGACGACAGCCTGGGCCCCCAGCCACGTTGTACCACCTGCCAGCGCTGTGATTGGGCCGATTCTGCAGGGTCGCTTATGCCGGGTGCCCCCCAGTTGGGGTCGACAGCGCTAGAGTGAGGCAGGCCGGCGGGTGACAGCGAAGAGGAAGCTGGGATTTTTGACTTTGATGAAGCTTCGGATGTTCTTCATACTATCCAGTATGCCCTAACAACTCTATTCTACCAAGGCGAAGGTATCCATTCATTGTTTTGTTCCTTGGTTGAACTGCATTCAGAACAACCATTGTCCTTCTATATGAGTGATGATGTCTCCAGCGTTCCCATCCTTTTTTAGACCATCTCCGCGTGGGTACCTCCCACTGTGGATTCGCTGCGTGGATTGCAAAGACCATGCCATTTTGAGGAATGCGAGCTCAGAGGCGGCAGAAGAATGCCATTCTTTGATTTAGGCATCCGGGTAGTCTAGCATGTTGAGTATATAACCTCGCCGAGCTCGCAAAATTTCAGTTATTGAGCGCACACTGGTGTCAGACGAGCAAACAATGGCTCACAGCTGTGTCGTCTCTTCGCTTCAGTGCACTCCACCGCGGCAAACAATCTCGTACGTGCCCCTCCAAAAGTGTTTCGCAGGGTCAATGAAATAGGTCCCTTGAGTACCTGACGCGCGGCTGAGGTGCCTGGGACATTTGCATCGCAACATGCATCGTCATCTACTGGTGTTGCCCGCGTGGCACGTCGAAAGGCAGCAGCAGCACAGCTTCCCATACTGAGTTACCTGATGGATTGTAACAATCTCATGTCTCTTTAGTTTCAAATTATCTCCACTGGCCCGCAGGATTGCAAGATGCTGTCTTCATCGATACATCAATTTGCTGGCATGATTGAGGCTACGACATTGAAGGTTTATTGAAGATCGGACGAGTGCTTGCAGCTAAAGAGTTGGAGATCGCTGGTACCGCGGGCGCGGTACGCCTACATAGCGGCATCTAGCATATTGGAGTTGTATTGCAGAGTTGTCATCGACGGCTCGGCGCTTCTGGTGGGTCCCGACCGCTTCGCCGGCCGGCATGCGCTAATAGAGTCCGGCTTGTCACTCCCGCCTTCCCCCGGGGGCCGGACAGATCTTGGCGCTGGCCGTGAGGATAAACATTTTCAAATTGAGTAGTGCATGATGAGAACCCTGTAAATGGGTTTATAGCTGATTTGTGGCAATTTGATTCCTTTTCTTTCACACCTTGTTCTGTGTACTTCGTTGATTAGGGGTCAGCTCTAGTCTCACACGGTCCCGTACTCCTCTCGATTCTTTCCCCCTCAACCCATCTTCAACAACACCCCAACCTCGCCCATGTTCTCTTCGCACAGCTAGGAGACAGCTACAACATGACTGCCACAGACAGACGTCTCGACTCTGCCGCAGACTTTGTCATCAGCTGTGGCACTGTTACCATCGACGTCGGGAAAAAGAAGGTGCTTGTCATCCGCTGCCGTAATTCGGGCGAATATATGCTGCCCAAGGGCCGTAAAGACCTTAACGAAAACCTGGAGGACGCTGCCAAGCGGGAGACCTATGAGGAGACGGGCGTAAGAGTAGATCTCCTGCCAGTCAACATATCTACACGAGCTACGACACCATCCTCAATAGCCCCCAACGACCGGCCGACCCATGTCACCGAGCCCATCGCCGTTGCTCAGCGCGTCTCGGACGGAGTTCTCAAAATCATTTTCTGGTTTGTCGCCGCCGCCGACTCTACGATTGCGCGGGAGGAGGGCACGCAGCAGGAGAATGAAGATTTCGAGGTTAGCTGGGTAGACGTCGAGGAGGTCGGTGACCGTCTTTCCTTTGCTGAGGACCAACGCATCGCCAGGGAGGCCTGTGCTGCGGTTTTTTGACCTTGGCGAGTGGAATTAAAGCAGAGACGCTGCGAAGGGTGGAGCACAAGTTGAATCACGCAGAGAATCACGAGAGACAAGAACATCAACTGGGGATGAAGCTTGCTGCTATAATCAAGCCGTCATTGTTTTGCGCAAAATTCTCTAGAAACCATGGGTTGGCTTCATTCCTCACCAATTCGGCCCGGGATGATTCTCAACGTCACACACTCGCCGACTCCGGAAAACTACAGCGCCATTCCATCGGAGAACGGCCGAATTCCAAAACCTTGAATGGCCCGAAGTTCGTCACGCACCGGCCGAAACCCCGGAGCGAGCATAATACCGTCCCTCTGGAGCCTACAATCGTCAAATTAGCACGGCAACACCGCCGCACGCAGCCACAGCCACAGCAGAAAACCACGGTGGAAGAGTCGTCAGCATCGGGATGTGGGCGGGCCATCATCCCCACGGCCGCCGCTCTCAACCCAAAATAAGCAATGGAAATATCCGTAAGGTGTCCCCTCTCCGACAAGGGACCGCCCGCGATATGTTTAGTGCGGGAGACGAGAGAGAGACAGAGAGAAAGCGGGACTGACGGCAGTGCTAAAATGCTCTTAGCACCCGCGGGATAATGACGCGGCCCAGCCGACGACGACGACGACGCCCATTCCCACCTCAGGCGGGGGGACGACGGCACACACCGACCCCACTAAAAACCCGCTGGCTGTTGGTCGCAATTGCCGTCCTGGCCGTTTGTGGGGGGCGTGTGCAACGCAAACAATGAGGTGGTACCTGCTCGCTCGATGGAAAGCTTCACTCTTCACTTGTCCGCGGCCCCCTAAGCTTGTTTGTTCGCTTGATTGGGGTTGCTTTTGGCAGCACCTCCCTTCCTGGCAGCAAAGCCACTTTCGACAAGGCCATGGTCGATTAGCTACCTACTATCCGTGCGGTAGGTCTGCTTCCCCGGGAAAGCGGGCGAGCTAGTGGAATTTGGTGGTAAGGCATCTTACGCAGCCCTGGCATCATTTCCACGTTTGTTTTCTTCTCCTTCGGTCGCGGGGGCCCTGGCCTGACACGCCGCACGCCGCCCCGTTGGCCCCCCTCCCCTCTCTGGCCCGGGAAGACGCATCGGGTCCTTCGGGGGCTTGTTGGTATTACCTAGTGCGGCGTACACGCACATCGGCGGTTATGAGGGTGGGATGGCGTTGGGTTGGGAGGGATATAGATACCTTGATGTGCCCCCCTCACTGTCTGCAAGGCCTTCTTCTATCCTTTTCTTGTTATTGTTCCTGATCAGCTGCAGATTCAACACGATATTCTTTCTTATATATACCACCTCTTCTGTGTGTGTTGCTGAATAGAAGATCCCAATCTCAGTCCCGAGCTTCCGTGCCGCAGGAAACTGGGGGCCGACTTTGCCGTGTTCCTTTCTTACGACAGCCGATGACGTTGGGCCCTGCCAGCGCTTGGGGGACATAAAACAAGCCAACAAGTTCCGACGAAAAAGGGGCGCTTAACCTGCGAGTTTTTTTTCCTTCTCGAAGAACAATTCTAGGTTTCTGGAGGATTTGAGTTCGAGAAAGAAGCACGAGAAAAAAAAAAAGTCGAGATTGTCGGTGAAAAATGCATTTCGGACGCCTCTTTACGACGATCGGCCTCGGCGCCGCACTGGTCCAAGCCACACCGATCCAGGACCAGATCTCAAAGGCAACGGCTTCCACACCACGCTCCGCGTCCCCGGATCAGCCCGCCAAGCATTTCCACGAAGCCGAGTAAGTGATGGCCATTCTAGAATAAAATAAACAAAACACCAAATAAAATCACAACCCATGACTAATTCCCGATCACAGCTTCTCAGAACACTACGACCCGCGCTTCGCCTCGGCGCCGCTCAACGAGACGGCCCAGCGCGCCGCCGTCAAGGTCCTGGTCCAGACCTACCTCTCCACCGTCCGCGACCTGGGCGTGCAGACCTGGCTCTCGCACAACGCGCTGCTGGGCTGGTGGTGGAACAAGCAGGTCCTGCCCTGGGACGCCCAGCCGACGGTGCAGCTGTCCGAGAACGGCATCCGCTTCCTGGCCGCGTACTACAACATGACGACGTGGTACTACAAGTACCCCGGCATCCCCGGCGGCCGCGAGTTCCAGCTCGAGGTGAACCCCAACTACGTCCACGGCGCCGTCGACGACGAGGCCACCAACACCATCGACGCCCGCTGGATCGACATGGAGAACGGCCTGTTCATCGACATCATGGCCGTGCGGTACGTCAAGGACCACCCCGAGGGCGAGAATGTGCTGGCGAGCAAGGACGGGCACGAGTTCAGGGATACGTACCTGTATCCGCTGCTCGAGACGACGTTTGAGGGGGTCAAGACCAAGATTCCGTATCAGTACAAGAGCATGCTGGTGGCCGAGTACGGGGAGGACGTGCTGATCAACAAGGAGATCAAGAAGTGAGTCTCAAAACCTAGCGAGACCGGGTGAGCATAGTGCTGACAACTTTCACAGCCACAAGTTCGTTGACAACGACATGGAGTGGGTTCCGAACGAGGAGCTTTAAGGGCGAGAACGGAGCATGAATCACGTATTTTGAGAAGAGGATTTGGGCGTTAGGTTGTGACTGTCTCGACAAACACGTCGCGACTTTTATGTACGGCGTTAGGGAATACCCAGGTATCTATTTGACTAGCCAAATAAGCAAACACGCTCATCGTGTATTTTCATCGCTACGAGTTCCTCCCGCTATTGACACTTGGCAAGCGCAATTCTTTATTGCGCACGGGAAAGAGGGTCTCCTACTCCCAGCCTCTCCATTTGCTACAGAATCTGCTTTTCTATCCCTCGGTCGACGCTGACGACAACTGCTTCTCCAGCAGCGCCTTCGTATGTAGGGAAATATTAGCCATAACCGTGGCCATGGGGCATGCGTCTCCACCATCGCAGACGTGTGACGTGCCTTTATCCATCTCTTCGACTTGCTTCACTAGCTTTGATATCGAAAGATTTCGAAGGTCCACCGGGGGCCAGAGGGAGTATCTGCGGAGAGTGGCGATGTAGCTGCCGACACGAGAAGCACTAGTGCATAGGTCCGGCAACAGCTCAGAATTGCGACAGGGATGGCACTCCTTGGCTTCAGCGGGAAGTTGTCGTCCGCACTTGAGACAGAGTTGTCGAGGTGTGACGTATATCTGCTGGCAAACGGATAAAGTGGTGTCCATCGAAAAAAGATATACGATCAGAGGAATTATCACATGGTTGGCTTGAATGTGCAGGTCCGCTGATAATGGTCAGCAATCCGAAAAGACCCGGTGCAGGGGTAACGTGGACTCAAGAGCTTTGCGTACCCGCAAGTTGGGTTTCAACACCACAGAACTTCGGCCAGATCCGAAGGAAGGACTGAGGGAGTTTGTATACGGCGAGCTTTCGCAACTTCATATCGACAAACTGGTCATCAGAATCGAAGCGATGGGCTGCCTCCAGCAGCTGGGCAACTTTGGGCAGCACAATCTCGTTACCGTCGTTGTTGCTGCTATCAACACCAGTATAATCAACGTCGTCTATATCCTCCTGAAAGTATTTATCATGAAGCTCTAGGCACCAGCGAGATACCCACGGCGTGATTGCAGGGTTGAAACCGAATAACTGGCTGAACTTTGCAGCAGTAGTGAATTGGGCCAGCTCGAGAGACCTGTACTTGTCGACATTGTGGTGATGGACGAGAGAGAGAACACATCGAGCTCCAGGGATGGTGTCTTCGCATGATTTGACGACAAGAAATTGGTTGCGGCACGGACGCTGGGCCAAGAGGTCTATCTGCGATGCGAAGATGGGTGAAGCGGTCTTCAGAATCTCTGACGAGACGCTGAAGCAGGTGATGCTCGTGGAGTTGTCGATGAACGCGACGACCAGATCACCGATACCAGCGTACATGCTCTCCGGAGGTGTAGCTTGGATCGAGGCGGCTACCTCCTCGGCGTGATCAGCCGTGAATAATTCGAAGCCTTTACTCATGTTTACGGTAGCTGAAGTTGATATGTGATAGTGTTTGAAGTTGATGCGCTGCGAAGATGTGGAAGGGAACGGGGCATGTCAAGAGTAGAAAATGAAGTAGAGTCGGGGGAAGGGATGAGGAGGGACGAGGCGAGGCTGGCCTGTGAATCACCAGCTGAGTCTGATCTGCTTCAGGCAGGCGCATACCCTCTCTTGAACTTTCCATGATACCTAGAAAGTGCTAGGTTTATCCGGAACCTTCTGCGATCTATCTCTACGAGTGTTGTTTTTGGAAGGAGATTGCTGAGACGGGCCTGAAGTAGAACAAACAACACCAATAGGGACAGCAACGACAGTAGGGGCAATGACGACAAACCAGGAAGGCACAGCGTTCGAATCGATGAGGTGGAAGTATAAAAGAGTAAAACGCTTTCGTCGACCTTTGTAATTTTTGGGAAGCGTAATCCCCCGCAAGATGTAGCCTCCTATTAACGGTGTTGTAACTGAAATGGGATCAGTAGCTGAAGCAAGACTTCTGTCAATGGTGGCTATGTTGAAGATGGCAGTTTAGTATGGAGATAACATGCGCCCTGTTGCCCTCTTCTAAGGAACATCGTTGTCTCCGTCGTCCATGTACTTGTCTCCGTCGTCGTCTCTGTCGTCCTTGCTCTAATTATCATAGTCTGTCTTTCCTAACATACAGAAACTTCACACAGCCGCCTTCTTGCCTTTCTTTGATCTCTCGTTTTCTTCCGTCTATATAAACCCACCCACACCATCTAACAGTTCATATGACCTTCCCACCTACATAGAACCCACTGAAGATGGCCGAGGAAACCACAGTCGAGCTGCATCACCAATGGGACGCCGTCCTGGTTGTCACCAAAGACACCACCACAACTCGCAAGTTTCGGGTGTGCTCGAACGTACTCAGCGCCGCTTCGCCATACTTCAACAACCTCTTGGTCGTTCCTACCTTCTCAGAGGCTATCAAGGTCCAGAAAGGCGAGCGCCCCGACATACACCTGCAGGAGAACAGCTACCTAGATGCTATGGAGGTAGTTCTAAGCATTCTCCACTACCGGATGCGCCGCGAGTGGGACACGGTGACTCCTAAAGGGCTCGCAACCATCGCCATATGTGCCGACCAGTATCGCTGCGTCGAGGCGCTCAAGGCACAGATTGGACAGTGGCTCGTTGGGCAGCCCAAGTCGAACAGGGCTGAGCCCGACGAGATTGGGTACTTGTTGGTCGCTCTTCAACGATTCGAGCACCCGGAAGAGTTCTCGAGAATGTTGGTGGCTGCTGTGATGAACATCCCTTTCTCCTTCGATTTCGGATCTTGGGATGCTGATCCGATTATTTCTGGACTGGACGAGGACCTCAGAGGTAAGACTCTGTCCCGCAAGCCAGGTACTTCCGCTGACAACTCAAAAGAGCGCATCCAGCAGAAAATAGAGAAGGTCAAGGCGACACTCACCGAGTCTTTGTATTCAGCGATTACAGACCTCACCCTTAGCGACCACGTGGGCACGATATATCGATGCCACAATTGCGCCCAGCTGGGCCGCGGAAAACCTCCTAGATCCTTTTCCCTCTGCAGCAAGCCCGATTGCCCAATGAAGCCATCCGAGGCCAGACAGCAGATGCTATGCTACTCTGGAGAACGCGTCAAGGAGTTTCTCAAGATGCTTCACAATAACCCTCTCTGGCCACCGGAAAAAGCAATGAATAGTGAGAAGTGCACCATCAAGAAACTTAGCTCGCGCCTTCGAAACCTGCAGAAGACCGACGTCCACAACTGCGATGCCGGTAGAAACTGCGAACTAAGAGTCATTATGGACGCGTTGGAGGCAGAGGCGACAACTGTTATTGAGGGAGCCCAATCGGGCTTGGAGACGGCAGAGGAGACGGCAGAGGATGTGACAGGGGAGACGGCGAACGACGCCTAGAACATGTAAGGCAAGGGGGGTGGTAAGGGCTTTGGTTACGCATCGAACATACTCTAGGGCTTTCTATGCAGGAACTCACATCGGGACTTTGGGGATTTCACGTCTTCTTTTCTTAGATCTTCTACTAGTAATGACATTTCCACGGCGCCCTTAATAACCTCGTCGTCCCCTGTCGTCCCTCGTCTCGTTCCTCGTCGCCCCTCTTTATCTCTGTGGTGTCGGTCTGTCATTATCTACATTGTGGTTGTTATTGATACTGAGGACCGTCTTTAGTTTTCCCGCTGGACATCATTTTCATCCATTTCTATTATATATTAGATACGTTCCACGCTGTCACCGGGTTCTTCGTTATTCCAAGTCCTGAATAAGCTAATAGTTGATAGAAAGTCCTGGCTAGTTACCGAGAACCTCCCGGGTAGCAAAACTCTAAGGTTTGTTAAATGGGCAATTGTTTACATGATAACAACATTGTACTTGCTCAATGAGTTTCAGCGAGCAAGGTGAAGCCTCACGAATAGCACCTTAGCTGAAACTTGCCCTGGAGTCGGGCCGCACACTCGTTGGAGCATCTTACCAAGTTGAAGTTGGAGGACTTCATCGCCAGTCCTACGCCAGACTTCATCCCTCTTTGAGCTCTCTGAAATAGTGGAAACAGGGCGAATCCTTATGCATTCCTACAGCAGTTTACATAGAAATTGATTAAGAACTTTGAAGTTGGAACAATGATGACCCTGGATCCATTAAGCCACAAAAGGTCGGGTCGGTGTGCTGGTGGAAGATTGCCTGTTCAGGACATCAGATGTGTTTGGACGCGCACGGACCACTAACTGGGGTGCGACAGGGATCTTCAGGGTAGCGCGTCACGCCTGGCCGAAGTGCACGACGCGCCCCTCCACCTACCTCATGTAGAGTTGTAGGTTCAAGCCTTCAATCCAAACATCACAACCTTGACTTGACGTCGGCTCGTCTCTGATGAGTCGGATCCTACTTCCTACCCATAGTACCTGCGCTCAAGCGCTTCAATCGCCGCCCTAATCCTCCACCATGACGAGTAAGATCTTGCATCGACGTGAATCGCCCCGCCGACGTTGCTAACATCAGACAGCTCGAGCGGAACGCATGCAACAGCGCATGCGCGGTGCTGGGTGAGTTGCGCCTTGGATACTGCTTCCGGGAGACGTGACTGACAATGCAAAGACATGGCCAAGTTGAAGATGTCTCGTTTCAATTGGATTTTGGCGACGACCCCACGAGCGAAATCGATACCCAGACAAGCCCGGAGCAGCCGCCGCCCCGAACGACGCCGACACCAAATACATCTGCAAAGCGAAAGAAACTGGACACCGATGCCGCGCGATCTCTCCTGCCTGCGCCAGCCGGTATAAGCCAAGCGCGACTGTCACCCGACAAGCCAGGAACCCAAGAATTGGAGGAGGGATCGTCTACAGAATCTGCCCAGCCTGCAGCAGAGCAACCGAACACGAGTCCGACTACAATCGTGGAGGAGGAAGACCCAAATACTGTCGAATCTCTGCCGCATCCGAGGCCGGTCATACCGGCGCCGCCCATCTCGCCGGTGAACAGGAGAGCCGCAGCAGCCAATACCGAAGTCGAAGAAAGCCCTGCCGATGCGCCAGGGAGCGGCCGACGCCGTAAGATCACGAGCAGTGCTTTGGCCTCAAGCGCCAGATTACAGGATGCCTTGTCCCCCGGAGACAACGAAACCGAGACGGTACCCATTTCATCACCACTCGTTAGCAAAGTTCGGAGGACTACAATCGGTACGCGCAGGTCGACAAGCAGCCGTGGGAGCCGCAACTCTGGTGCATCTGTGGCTGAAGATGCGGACGAGTTATCGCCGGATGGTGCCAGAAAGTCTGGTGGAAGAACTCTATCTCCTGAATTATCATCACGGCACGAAAGACAAGCAGAAGAATCCATGGCACACTCCGATGAACCGACAGAAGAGCCGCAACCGCCTGGACCCGAACCAGAATCGTTAGTAGAGGAACAGGAGCCGAGTCAGGATCTCAACGAGAGTGTGGCTGAAGAGGTGGACGCGAACGAGGCGGCACAACGACTGGGGCGCAAGCGTCCCCGCAGAAGCCCACGAGGGCCGTCTGCCGAGCAGGACTCGACCCTTGTGGATGAGGATAATGAAGACCCCCTGCCGAAGAGGCGAAAGAAGCAGACCCAAGCGAGTCCAGCAAAACAGAAACAGGGAAGGCCAAAAGCAGCTTCGAAAACCAAAAGCAGTCCGCCCAAAGCCGCCCCCAAACGCAGGAAGAAGAAAGATTCGGATACGCCTGGAGGCGATGAGACAGTTGCGATTCCGGTACAACGATTTACGACGAAGAAGGCTCAAGCTGAAGGCGACGATGACGACGCAGATATTCTCAACTCCGATATTCCATTCACCAGCCGTGGCGGAGTAAACGCTGTTGATGTGTTGACCACCATGTGCGAAGAGGTCCTCGAGACGAGTCTGGAGACCCTTAAGGAGGGTATGCGCAACGCAGAGGACGCAGCCACAAAGAAAGAGCGTAGGGTGCAGATGCGAGCTCTGGAAGCGTACCGGGAAGAGTTGCGCAACCGGTTTCTCCAACACGTGGGTATTGACGTCCAAGGTGTGCTTGCCACGGCTGACCCGTTCTAGACTATTCTCCTCGACACACTCCACAGCTTGCGCAAGCGGGTACGCAGTGTCCAAAAAGAGAGAATCGCCCTTCGGGACGAAATCATGCGCATCCGTGCCGAACGGGACCAGGTGGCTGTCCGGAAGGATTCCGTCAGAATTAAGCACGACAAGGTCAAAGAGGAAGCTCTGGTCAGCACCCCCTCCTCCACGAAGCGCAAGCTATCTCTCAGCCTTATAGTTGACTAACGGGCGTCCCACAGAACCAATTGAGCTTATCTTCGCAGATGCATGACATCGACCTGGCGGTAGAGCGAGGTCGTGCGGCACCTGAGCTCGGCCCAGCCGAGAAGAAGACGGCGGAACTGGCGAACCTCGAGATACTGATATCGAGGATTACGGACCAAGCCTGCACGCGGAGCGACACAGGGGGGACGCTGAAGCAGATCAAGGACTTCAATGCATTCCTTGAACGCGCCGCGGTGGCGTTGGAGGGTAGATAGGGAAGACCTGGGGAAGAGGCAATGGGAAAGGGCCTCAGCCCACGTCATGTCCGATGTTGACGATGCGTGAGGGTGTTCATGTAGGTACGGTTGCTTTGGTGTTGGGGGTTGTTTTGACGGGTGGTTTTGGCCAGGGATACCCAGGACAGTCGGCATTCGGCTCGCTCAATCAGTGACGACCAGAAAGATTTAGGAACCAGGAATGTTGCCGCTTGCTCTCATTGCGATTGACAGCGCTCTGTGGTGCGAACCTTATTTTACCCCGTGTGGCTTGCAACGCCGCCCCCAAAAGAGGGAAAAGTAGCCAGATTAAAGACGGTCAAGACGGTGAAGATAAATTGAAATGCAACGCCGCTCGTTCGCGCTGGCCGAATTGCAAGTTGCAATGAACTGCAAAGGGCTGAGTCGTAGGCTCGCTCTGGACCCCCTCGACCTGCCGAATTCTGAAAGCCGCCCTCTATTTTTGTCAGAATGGGCCGCATTCCGCATGGCTCTCTTTTTTGACGTCACTAGCCTCATTCGAGGCGCAGGTCCACCTTTTCGGCTGTTGCCCTTTAATTTTTTTTCGTCCCAATTTCCCTGACAACTGAGTCGGGGTGGCCGTGTATATGTGTGTGTGTGTCATGGGAATAAGTGGAAGGTCAAGCAAGGTAAGGTGAGCAGAAGGTGGGAGGAAAACAGCTCTCCGGTGCAGTGTCTCTTCTGGTCCAGGCCCCACTCTCCGCATGTGGCGGTCGCCGGCAACTTCCACCGCGCGTATTGTGCTGTGCTGTCGTTATTACTAGGTAGGTCTTTCTTGTAGTGTAGCCTATAGGTACTATGTAATTGTTCCCGCCCGCAGCAGTGAGAGCTGCGCGTCGCTCGTGTCATGGCCCCATGGGCGATGTACCTTTTTGCTCTCTGCCACCTACCAGCGCAACTCTGGCTATCTTAACTCTCATCCGGAAGTGCGGCACTCGAAGCTCGACGGGCCCATGGGTCCGTCATCAAAGTTCCCTCCCCAACCCACCACACAAGGCGAAGCCGCCTTACACGCCCCCCTCCGGTCTTTGGCACCCTGGACCCTGACTGGCTGCAACGACGGGAAAACTGGATTCTTTGCTCTGGGATGTCGGGTGATGATTGGCGCCGGTAATGTTCCCTGGCAAACCTGGTTTGCCGTTTTACTTCCGATGAAGGGGGCTTACCGCAGTACTGCGTACCTTACGGCGGGTGGTTGGTGGAGGGGATGCGATGAGGGGAGGGAAGGGGGGGCGTGGATGAGGCAGGACAGGAGGCGATGTGTTAGGGACCCTCGGCCACCGATAGCTTTTACCTGCTTCAGCTGAGCCCATGGAGCCAGGGGGAAGGGGGTGTTGATGGAGAACATGGCACGGGGAGAGAGGTCGGCTTGTTGTTGGTGTGAGTTGTGTGTGTGTGTGCCTTGTGAAGGATGTGTGTGAGTCGAGTACATAAAGACGCGGGACCAGACTGCCCTCCCTCCTGCTCCGTCCCCCCGTTGCTTAACACAACTACCACTCTCTCTGATACTACTCACAAACTTCCTTCGAGGAAACCATATCGTCTACCACTCTACTCTCGCCTCTTCAACCCCCAAACACGTCAAAATGCCCGCCCCCGAGGTTCCCCAGCAGCAGGCCCCCATGGAGGTCCCCTCTGAGAATGGCATCGTCTCTCAGCAGCCCGTAAGTCAAAGATCTGGAACCATCGCAGCCGAAGAACAAACACTGACGCGATAATGAACAGTCCGCCGAGCCCCAGCCCGAGATGTCCCTCCGTGGTGGTGAGGAGGCCGGCTGCGAGATCTGCTGCGGTCTCTGCGGCTGCGAGGAGTCTTGCTGCTAGACGAGTTCATGATCTCAACACAACGACAATGACCGACTGAGAGGGGAGGCGGCAATGACTTGAGATAAACAACGATTCCCCCATTTCACCATTCTATCTCAAAGCCGACCTCCCCGTGGCGTTTGGGCGAATGCTTCCCATCGGAGCATGAATGATTTATGGGCTATATAATGTAACCAAAAAAATTGAACATATCCAAACACGTTGAACTTTTCCATGCCTGCCAAGCTTTGTTTCTGCAAGTCAACTGTGGTCAAAAAATGTCTTGGGTCCTGAAGCGAGATTCCAACGAAGCGGCTGTCCCTGGGCTGCCAAGTGCGTGCCAAGAGATCTACCCGCAAAGCTTGGCGTGCAGTGGCCTCTCGGCATCGGGAGGGCTGAGTGGTGCAGAACACTTGACATGCCCGGAAGTTCTGGGCATTGTGCCAGCCGTTGGCACGAACACCAGGGAGGCCAACCGCAACTAATACCTTAGTTCACCAATTCGCCCTGGGTTAGCTTGCTGCCTGTCCCCTTCGTCGCAGCACCCTGTCATCTCCTGCATCATTCTCTGACCATCTAGACCAGACAGACCGCTCTTCGTTTAACCGTCGTCATCGGGTCCCCGGCGGGCGGTCAGACTTTGGTCTTGTCTTGCTCGCCCGTCAAGTTACGGGAAAGAAGCTGTTTAGAGTTTCGTTGCCCCTTCCGTCGTGCCGCGCCTCTTCATGCGACCTTTTTCTTTGCCATCGCCTTCATTTCGTCTCATCCCCTTGCCTTTTTGCAACCTTTCAGCTCGTGAGAGCGAGGTATTTTCTTTCGTCCTTGCCCTGGTTGGCTAATTGGTCTTGCAATTTGGACAAATATACCGGGGACAGAAGGATGCGTTCCGCAAACCCGCGCGCTCTAAAGTTGAGCGAAACGCGAACTCTTACCTTAATCGACCAAGCAGTCGGCGGCTTTATTCAAACCCCCCTTTTCGTGCAGTTAGTTACTGACTGAGTGACCCCTTGCTAGGTGTGCATCTGCCGTGACGTGGTAGTGATACGTTGACACTTCGGACCGGAAGCTGAATCCCTGGCGCTGAGCTTTTCCCCCGTCCTCTTTCTCCGGATTGAGGTTCAAAGTTTCCCTGCTTCTTTGGGGTGGGAGGCGGTTGAGATGGGATGATTTGGGGGGCGCTGAGTTGGAGTTAGCGGCGCAGTCCCTGCTGAGGGAATTTACAGCGGGGCGTTCTGGCCTGTTCGCCATGTTTCGTTCTCGGGTGTGTGCTAGGTTGATGAAGTCACATTACGAAATGCCACAGGGTCGATCACGATCGGTGTAGAGGAGCACTTGGTAGAGATTCGGGCTGATCACAAGTGCAAACGCTCAAGACGATGGCTCGCTGAATGATGGAAATGAAGAGACATGCGGACTCAAGGGTTTGGGAGATCGTAGCCTCCAGTGGGGGCTTCTTTTGTGCATTTGTAGATGCTCTTCTAGTAGTACAACGTGAATTCTATGGCAAACTCGGCAACAGTCCATCGTGGGATTGAACGATGGAGCCACAGTCCGAGTTGACCGCTTTTGTACAATTACAACACACGCCGGCTTCCTCCATGACCCGAGGACAAGCAAACGTCCTGCACCGGTCTCGATGAGCCTCACTTGCTCCCGAAAGCCCCCGTGATGCGGTCCATGACAGTCGCCTTGCCCTCCGCCTTGCGCTGCTGCTTCTCCTTCTCCTGCTCGTCCCACAGCTTCTGCACGTTCTTGGCGACCTCCGCCTTGGCCTGCAGATCCGCCCGCAGCGCCGCCTCCTCGACCGCGCGCTCCTCCTCGGGGAGCTGCTCCAGCTTCTCCTTCCACGACTTCTCCAGGTCCGGCCGCGGCTGCACGGCCGAGATGCCCGTCTCGGCGGCGGCGGGTATCGAGAGGTCGAACTTGGGCACCGGCAGGCCCTCCTGCTTGGCCGCCTCGATGGCCTTTTCTTGCTCGACCATGCGCTGGTACAGCCTGTCGGCGTGCATCTGGATGTCTTCCTCGACCTCCACGGGGCGGTTGTAGACGGATTGATAGCCCAGGGCTTTGAGGAATCTCTGTGCGAGCGGAGTGTTAGAAAAGAGTTAGAAACGACTCAAAACATGATCAAGTCGTGGACGACATTTAGAAGGGAGGAGAAACTAACCGTCTGCATGGTATAACACCTCTCGAAGCGCTGCACCTGGTGCCTGCACATCTGCATCCTGTCCTCCCAGGCGCCGTTCTTCATGCAGTTCACCCACTCCTCCTGCTGCAGCGCACAATTCTCCAGCGCCGCCCGGCCGATGTTGTGCTTGCGCTCCTTGTAGCCGTCCAGCACGTCCATCAGCTTCTCGTGGTCCGTCTTGGTCTCGGCCTCGATCTCGGCGTACGGCCGGTACGTCTTCCACAGGTGCGCGTACCGTCCATCCTGGAAGAGACTCTCCTTGGGCACTTTTGGTCTCGAGTTTTCGTCCGTACTTTGTGATGTTTGTGGTTTGGTTGTTGTTGTTGCTGCTGCTGCTGACGCTGCTACTGACGCTGCTTTCGTTGCCGCGGCGGCCGCAGCTTGTTCCGCTTCTTGGATCTGCTGCTGGATCTTGACGGGGGATTCCCGCTCGAGGAATTCGCGGAGTTTGGGGTCCAGGGACTTGAGAGGGTCCGATGTGGTGGTGCTGGAGCCGAACCAGCCGTCGAACCAGCCCATTTTGAATGAGGGCCTCTTGGGGCAAGAAGGATATCGAGGAGGGGTATCTTGGGGAGCTTGGGATGGGAGGAGGGGTGTCGCAAACTGAAGCTCTTCGAGAATTTCCCAGGCGGGATTTGGTGATCCAATCAGATGCTCAGAAAGACACCAATGGCTGGTGTCAATTCGGATCGACGCACTGTATCCTGCACTGTACCCTGAGCTTAATTATATCGAATTCTATTTGTCGAGCTGCCGCCATGCGGTAGCAGGCAGCTGGAAGCTGATTGTGAGATAGAAGGCAATCATCTTATCGGCCTCATTGAATTGAAACCTGGGCCAATATCACATTATCGAGGTATGTTTTTGGTTCGCGAACTTTTGGGTTGCATGAGTTCGCACCTAGCCGTTGACAACATCTGGTCTCATGATTTCATGTCGAGGTTGGTTAAGAACGCCTCCTAGTGTCATGATTTCCGCCGCTGTCATTGGGCAAAAGGGGACCAGGACAGATAAACTCGGACAGAGGCATCTCAAGCATCACGTCACAAAGACCACGGACGACAAGACACAGCTGTACTTCCAATCCCTAATCATTTTTCGTTCAATCGACCTGAGGCACATCGTAGTTTTCCGTTCCCGCAAAAATCACAAGCCCATCGTGTGCCCGGGTCAGCCAGAGAAACATAACCTCTGATTCACGACCACATAGCTGTTTGGCTGATCGAATTCATTTTGGTCTTGATTCTGCATCTATAACACAATCATTGTGGATGCAGTTTTCCCTGATGACCTCCCATCCGGTATGAAATGAATAACCCACACCGCAGTCACGCCGTAAATGCCAATGAGCCGATTTAGAACTTGCTGAACTTCTTGACAGCCTTGCCGGTGCGGGGAAGGACACGCAGAACGTTGAAGCGGACCTGGAGGCCATGTTAGCAACCGTATTCCATACCATTGTCTTGTCTCCGAGAGATCGTGGGGGGAGGTCGGAACATACAGTCTTGGACAGAGGTCTGCACTGGCCAACGGTGACCTGGTCACCCTCCTCGACACGGAAAGCGGGGGAAACGTGGGCAGCGAGGTTCTTGTGGCGCTTCTCGTAACGGGCGTACTTGGGGATGAAGTGAAGGTACTCGCGGCGGATGATGAGGGTGCGGTGCATCTTGGTGGAAACGACGGTGCCGGTCAAGATACGGCCACGGATGGAGACCTGGCCGGTGAAGGGGCACTTCTTGTCTGTAAGACGCGCCAACGTTAGCAATCGTGTTTCTGGTGGTGTTGTGTGTGCATATTCGTATGTTCCAGCGCGCGGCGTCGGTGTCGGTGTCCTCAAGTCTTGACTTCCTCCTCTTCCCCTCGAGTGCCGAAAAGTCTTCTTTCAACTCTTCTTTTTCGATGTTCTCGAGTGTCGCGAAATCCCATGTCGAAAACTCCCGATTGCCGTGTCGCGTGCGCCAACATTCCCACCACATCATTCGCAGTCGGTTCTCGCAAACGTACCGATGTAGCTGCCCTCAATGGCAGTCTTGGGGGTGCGGAAACCCAGACCGACGTCCTTGTACCATCTGCGGCCGCTCTTGCCAGGGCGAGCAGACTTCGCCTTGACCTTCTGGTTGAGGAAGATACCCTTCTGCTTCTGGAAAGCCCTCTCGGACTGGACGGTCAACTCGGTAGCCATCTTGACGTCGTGATGCGGTCGCGGGTCGACTGGGCGGGTGGGTGCTGTTTGGGTTAGAAGTCGAGGTGCTGAACCTTGCGATTTTTTTGGTCAGACTCAAAGTCGGATTGGATTGGCACGCACAGGCAAACTGATTAGGGCTTGACTTGACAAGTGTGGGCTGTGGGTGTGGCTCCTTCCCTTTTTTTTTCCGGGAAGCGAGGGCGGTGTGTGGCTGGTGCAGTCTGTCCAGCCACGTCGAGCTGCGACCTGCCAAATAGTGGGGCGCGGAGGAAGAATCGACGTCCCGAGGCGGCGACAGCCGACACCACAGCAACCGCAGGCCCTCCCACGCGGTCTGTTGACATCATTCCATGGCAGCCAATGAGAGGCCCGGTCAGAGGTAAACACCGACCCATGCAGCCCACCACCCGTTCTTGGTGTGTGTTAGGGGACTTTGATGAACTTGGACATTCACGCCACCAACAATCGCGTCTGCTCTTTAAGACGTGACATGTGCACGTCTGGCCCTCCCACTTGAAGCCTTCACAGTTGATCGCCACACTGACACTCAAGATGGCTTCATTCGGCGACGCGACCATGCCCTCCACGCGGCGGACGCGCAAGTCCATCGGCGCACCGACGACCACGAGGAAGGGATCCGACAAGGAGAATGCGACCATCGACGTCGGCACCACACTCGCAGACAGTCGTAAGAAGTCGCGAAGCAAGAGTATTGGCCCCGGCGGCCTAGACGCCCTCAAAAATGCAAATGGCAACCGCAGAGCAGTGAGAATGCTCGTATTTTGGTGTTGTGCACGCCCAGCTAACTTCCGCAGTCTCTCGCTGTGCCATCACGGCCCCCGCCGCGATCGATCCTGAAGCCCACGATGCCGCTTCTGCCCGAGATCCCACCACACCGCAAGCGCAACGCCGACCTTATTGACTTGGCACCGCCCCGGGCCAGCACGCCTACGAACACATCCACCGGCAACTCCACCGGCAACTCTACCAGCAGCTCGTCTGGTTCTAAGATCGCCTTGCGCACGGAGGAAGAGCAGCAGGCCGCAGCCAGAGAACGCGAGGAGCGAGAGCGCAGAGATGCGCGACGCAAGTCGCTCGCCAACCGCAGAGTATCATTCGCAGCCGAGGCGACACTTCACACATTCCACGAGATTGAGTTCATGCAAGACTCGACTGGATCAACAGACTCGACGCGACGTGCCTCCGGCGCAAATGGAAAGAAACCCGACCGGGCGTCCACACCGCAAGAGCAAGTGGACGAGATTGTTCCCCAGTCACCAGAAAACCAGAGAGAACTCCACCAGAAGAAGCGCAGGCGCAGTTCCACCGCCAACCTGATTGACTTCACCGATGATGAGAACACGGCCGCGACGGGCTTCAGCTCAGACTCTGAGCCCGCTGATGCGGTAGAGGAGGTCGATGGAGACGAAGAGGTCGAGGAGTCGGACTCCAACAGCGACTCTGATGACGATGGCACGATGATGACGATCGACGACAATGAGATCACGGGCGCATCAGTCATGTCCGGCCGTACGGTCGCATCGGATGATGATAACGACACCCTGGATGAGGCTCTGAGGATGGCAGCTCGACAAGCAGGAACTCAACGACTTGGTTCGGACGACGACGATGACGAGGAAGAAGTTATCCCCTCCTTCGGCTGGATCAAGAAGAAACCCCTGGATGAGGGTCCCAAGGACCAGGAGAACGCCCCTCCTCCACCTGCGCGCAATAGCCCTCCCGAGGATGATGACGACGACGGCATGGATGTCGATATGGACATTACCTCGGCAGTTGGTGGCATTCTGAAAGATAAGACCTCACAGAGTGTTTTCGACCCCAATGAGGACATGTCTATGGATGTCACACGTGCTATCGGCGGCATTCTTTCCCGAGTCAACGAACAAGCCGCCGAGCCAAGTCAGGACGACCAGACTATGGACTTCACTACTGCCGTTGGAGGCATCCAGAAACAGAACCCCAACGACACCCTGCTCGACGAGGGTGAAGACGAGGACATGTCTATGGAATTCACAACTGCCATTGGCGGTCTTCTGCCGTCCCAGGCTAAGAGAGACGGATCCCAGAAGCGTCGCAGGACCATGACTACGCGCGACAACTCGGTTATGGACGAGTCAACAATGGACATGGACATGACTGTTGCCATGGGCGGCATTCTCCCTGCAGCTGATAAGACGCTTCATGGTGATGAGACCCTGGGTATGGACATGACTGTTGGAGTAGGCCGGATTCTCTCATCGCCAGACAAACCGATGGAAGAAGATGACGCCACAGGGGGCATGGATATGACCGTTGGCGTTGGCAAGATTCTTGCCGCTGCTACTGCTACTCCGGAGCAGGATGAGCCTACCATGGGCATGGATATCACCACAGCTATCGGAGGAATTCTGCCCACTTCTGAGGCGGCTGATGCAGAGGACGCCACGATGGGCATGGACATGACCACAGCTGTTGGAGGCATCATCGGAGGACCTCAATCACCAGAAGCTCGAATTGCCGCAAAGAAGCTCATGGAGGAAGAGGTCGACAAGCCCGACACGCCCTCCAAGACCATGTCTGTCAAGCCAGCATCGCCTGCAAAGAAGCTGGCCGCGTCCGTCAAGAAGAACGCCACGGCAGATAGCCCTGGCTTCAACCCGTTCCAAGGCAGAAGCCTCCGCAACAGCATGCCTGGCGCGGCCCTCTTTGGCGAGTCGCCAGCCAGGAGTCCTTCCAAAAGCCCAGAGAGGAGTGTCAGGACGCCTAGTCCTCCCAAGTCAGCAGCGCCACCACCAGTAGCCACTACTCCGTTGGACAGCTCGCCAGTCAAGACACCCCAATCTACGAAGAAGCGAGGACGTTCCAAGTCACCGACCAAGTCGGCCCCCAAGTCTGCTTCAAAGTCACCAGTGAGGAAGCCCACAACACCATCACTTGACAACACCGCAAATCGTTTGAACGTCTTTCAGCAAGATCCGGCAACTGGAGCAAGGACGCCCACCGTTGTTCTCACTCCCCAGCCCCGCAGACACTCTGGTGTCGGCGCCGACAAACCCGGACTGGGATCTCCTCGCGTCGCTGCTCTTCTTGACCGACGAGGATCTCTTGGCGAAGCTGCCCAGGAGTTCGTACCCGGAAAGACCCGCGGAGTCACCTTCGGAGACCCCAAGATCATCGAAATTGAAGTCGACAGAGACCGTCAAGATGAAGAAGACAAAGAAAACGGCCGCACGATCCTCGAGCGCGAGGCGGATGGCGAGACCGAGAAGGACGCAACGCTCAACCTTAGGGAGATGATCGACAGCTTGAGCCCGAAGAAGAAGCGCCTCCAAGGTCGCAAGAGTCTTCATGTCGGAAGCGCCAGGGGCCTGCTTGGCAAGCGCCCTGCTGAGCTTGACGATGAGGAGGAGCGCGAAGACAACGACGGCGTCAAGAGACTCAAAGGACACCAAGGAAGTCCTGTCAAAAACGTGAAGTTGGCCCAGCCTCCTAGTAAGGCCGAGACCACTGGTCGCAGATTGACCCGTTCTTCCCAACGCTTCTTGGAGGAAGACACTGCAAATAAGGCGACCCCGACGCATTCTGAGTCGCCATTGAAGAGTGGAAGCACGGCCAAGTCTCCCCACGGGCAAGGACGCTTCAGAGATGTTGAGGATGACACCGCCACTCACCCCATGAACCTCGATGGCTCGCCTGTTCGACCAGACAATGAGCTCATGAATGACGAGTCGGAGGAGCGCATTCATCTCCAGGACTTCCTAAACATGACTTCCATCCGCTTCATGGAGTTGACCACTACAAAGCGCAGGCATACTCAAGCACCAGACATGTTTAGAGAGATGGGTGGGAAAGAGGACCTGTCTTTGGAGCGTTGTGTGGTCGCCGGCGCTTGCACGGTGCCAATGTTGGAGCTTTACCAACACTCTTGCCGCGAACTGAAGAAGTACATCTCCGAGGGACGCAGAATCGTTCGCGAAATTGAGTCTGAGACCTTCGAGGAGAACCCGCCTCTCTTCCGGGAGTACATGTCCGCCTCTCCCGACTTCAAGAATATCCTCGATAACCAGTTCAAGAACGGCAAGACCCATGCTCGCCTCGAGAGCAAGGCCATGTGGTACGAGTGGCGAATGAAGCTTCAAGAGGGTCTGAAGGAGGGGCTCATCAGAATTGGCGAGGGCATGAAAGCCGATGAAAAGGTTCTCCAACAGCAACAAAAGCTGCTCGCCTCCACTCTTCCTGCTATCGTGTCCCGCTTCACCGAACTTGAGCAAGAGTATAGCAACCTGCAGGCCGTTGCCAATGAACTGGCGGACTGCGATCCAGAGGAACTCGAGACCGCCAGGGCTGATCTCGCCGAGGTCGAGAGCGACGTTCAGGAGAAGACTCAACTCATTGCCGAGCTTCGACAAGAACTCGAGGATGCCGAGCGCGGTGTTGAGGCCCTCGCGCAGGAGAAGCAGCAGTGTCACGAAGATATCAGGGAAGCTGAGAAGATTCGCGAGGAATGCCGAGGCTGGTCAACCGGCGAAATCAGTGCACTCAAGGGTATGCAAAACATGAAACCGGTATTTCTTTCTAAGCTAACTTGACCTCAGGACGAGTCGATGGTTTGGAGAAGCAGCACGGTTGGGCTGTCACCGGCGTTTCCGGCAGCCAGATCTCCATGACGTACCTTCGCGAGATTGAGATTGTGTTCGATATCGCATCTTTTCAACCCAGGAAGAAGAACTCGAGGATCGACTTGTGGTACATTGCCGCGAATCGCGCATCCAAACCCGTGCCGTCGACACCGGAGAAGGACTTTTTCCTGGAATGCATTCGGGACCACATTCGTGGCCTGCCGCAGAGCCGCACTAAAATTGCGGATCTCCTCCACATGGTTCGCACCGCGTGGGACAAGGCTAATTCCACCTCCAACCATGTCCGTCGGCTGAACATCACCTTCCCGACCACCGTTGCAAGGGTTTCAGACTCGTCTATCGCGGTCAAGTCGTCAATTCTCATGGCGCCGCTGGAGACAAGGGTCGAGATTGCTCTCGAGATCAGAGGAGTGAGTAAGCCTGACGGGGTCGATTTCTCGCTTCATCCTGAGGCGACGGTTGTGTATGGGGAGCATTTCAACACTGGCAAGATTGCGGAGTTTTTGTCCACTCATTTGGATGAGACGGCTTTTGCCCAAACGGAAGACGCCCCTTCATGGAGCGATGTGATCGTGGACCTTCACGAGAGACTTTTGGCGAGAGGGAAGAAGCAGTAGGGGTAGTAGGGTTTCGGTTCGCTGCAGGCATTACTAGTACTACCTTGTAATGAGTGATGATGATGGGCGGATTATTGTTGTGGGAATTATGTCGATGGGAGGCAGGTTTGATTGAATGGCGCTGTGGGGATACCCTGTGTGTAGTTGAATAACGTACATTTGGTTTTGTTATTGTCGCATTACTCTACGCAAATCAGATCATCTCTGGTCAATTGTTCGCATTTTGATATCGAAGGCGTGATCTTCAGCTAAATTAAGACTGCAGTGTCCATATACTGACTAGTGTCAGCGTCACTCATGAACTCAACGGAGTGCTTGATATAGTCGCCAGTAGAGAATAGAAGATGAGGGGAAAGTTTTTGATTCCAAGTAGCATATGAGAAGTAAACTAAACGTCGCTGATTTCGACTGAGCCCGACGGACGGCCTTTGTCTCACTTCATTATAATCAACAAAAAGCACTTGTTCTCGAGTGACAAGGCATTGCGATCCTAATTTTCAAGCGAACATAGAAACAACTGAGAACAATGAGAATGAGATTAAGTGCGAGAAGCAAACGCGGCTTAGACTAAAAGACGTTGACAAAAGTAAATCAAACGCGGCCAGACAATGTGGGTGGGGATGCTCGGTGAGGCCTGCTCACCGAGAACATCACGACTCCAACGCATTTTTTTTAAGACCACCGTTTTATGCGCTCCTAGTCTTTCGCCTACTTGTAGAATTCTCACCAGAATACTGTGACTTCATTAGGGCAATTTCATCGAGCCTTGGGAACGCCAGGCGTCAGGTCTCCTGAAGGGGCCGCTGTGCTTGGTGGTGTAGGCCGCTGGAGCGTCGGCATCTCAACTTCACTTCACCCCAATTAGGAAATCCTCAGCTCGCCCGCCCCACTCGACCGCCCAAGGCACGTGACCGACCTGCCCTCGTCGTCCGGTCAGTCTACTCACTTTCGTTTCTCGACTCGGTTTTTGAAAAAAACCTCTTCTCTTCTCTTCTTCGCCAACGTTGAGTCCAGATAGCTTCCCACCTTCGTCGCTTTTTAGCAATTTTCATCGCTTCTTAGCACGATTCATCTTTACTCAACCAGCGCTCATCCCTTTTCGTCTCACGACGACATATCTTACTTTACTTACCTCTCACCAAAGATTCCGATACAACTCGCCATAATGGCTTTGGAATTCTTCATCGACACGGCGAACCTGGTCATCCAGACTGCCGCCGACCATCCGTTCCTTGCCGTCCTCGTCTACCTGACCAGCATGACAATCTACCGAGCCTGGCACTCTGCCTGGTTCGCCGATTGCTGGTACCAGGTGACTGGTGGACTGGTGGGTCGGATGGTGGCGGGCGTCGCCAGCGTTCCTGTGTCGCTCTTGAAGTTCTCCATTGCTATCATCTCCCTCCTCTGGCGGATGTTGATCTCCTTTGCGTACGAGATACCCCCGAATTCGGCCAAAGGCCAATTCTTAAAGCCCGGGACTTCTGGACCCCGGCCTGGCACCCTCTTCGACGGACTCCCCTAGCAAGGGAGCTCGACGAACGAGGAGCCAGTTATGTGAGCCTTCCCCCCTTTCTTCTTGAAATGTATTGCAAATTGCTAACTCAGTAATCAGGCCCCCCGGTCTACCGCTTCCAGAGGTAGACCAACCCAAAGACCTACTGACGGAAAACGCGCGCCTCATTAAAGAGGTTGCTGATGCCAAGGCTCAGCTTAAGCAGCGTAACGATGACAATGCCGCCCTTACAGAAGAGGTAGTCAATCTCAAGGAGAAGGTCTTGAAGTACGAGAAGACGGCGAGATCGATCGCATCGTTCAAGACAAAAGGTGCTAGTATCCCCGAGCTCCGGCTTGCCCGCCATCGGAATTACAGAGTCATACCGAAGAACGAGCGGTACGGGATTTTCCACGCCAGCGAGGGAAGAGTTCTTGAGCCTCCTACGGACGCTAGTAAGGAGCGATCTGCCTCGTCGACTCGTCCCTCTGCCGACTCAGAGCCTCTCGTTAACCATGCTGGCACTGCCCCAAGCACGCCTTCTCCTGTTCTTGCGATCACCTCGATGACTACCATCGCTGACATCGCCCCCGTCATCGCTGTGTCCACTCTCTCTCGCAGCGGGATCTTTGTTGTCGCAGACGATGCACCGGTCAATATCATCCCAGCTCTCTCGCATAGCGGCATATTGATCGTCACTGATAATGCCCCCGTCAATGTCGCACCCGTTCTTTCTCTGAGCAGCGATATCCCCATCACCGACAATGGTGTCGTTTGCCCTGGTTCAAATGTGGTGTCTACTGATGAGGATGTCCCTCCCGAGGACGAACAGAATGAGAACGTTGATGAGGAGGCAAAGGACGAGGTTGGGAGCGAGACAAGGACGGATCAGACCACGGATCCCGACGAGAAGAAGGAGGTTGAGAAAGAGCATGACGACGTGGACAACACGAACGATGATTCTACAGGGCAAGATCAGGACGAGAAGAGTGACGACAGCGGTGAGGATGACGACCAGAACGACGACAACGATCTGGGCGGCGGCGGAGCAATCATGATGCTCACCAACTCACCTCTATCTGTACCTTCTACGCCTGCGCCTTTGGGCCAGACCACAGCTCCCGGCACAAGCATCGCCTTCCAAGTCAACACTCCTTCGCCAGAGTTGCCTGTACCAATTCTCCCCACTCTAGCGCTCGAATCGCCCGCCAGACACAAGCGCAGACTCAGTGATCCCGAGGAGCCGAAGAGATCCGGTAACGGACCTGCTTCCCGTCCAACTCCCACGGATTCATCTCTCTCAGCAACCATCTCGCCAAGCGCTACTGTTACATCTGACATCCCCAGAGTGCCACTCCCTGGCGTTGAAGATGGATCTCACTCTCCGACGACGACTACACCCCCACCCACCGTCGCGGCTGATGAAATGGACGGGATAGCATATTGTCAGACTCCACAGAGAGACGATGACGAGATGGCGGATGACACCGGAGCAGCGCTAACCACCGAGTATGAATACGCTGACTGCAACATGCTTGATAACCTCTCTGGCGTCACAGCTGTCTCCGAGAATCTAGACGCAGAAATGCAGGACGATCTGTCTATCCTTTTCACCCCCCGCCAGCCCGCAGCCCAGATGGCCATCGACCGAGAAATCGAGATGGACATTCTCGAGGATCTTCAGCCCGAGCTGCCGCCAACTCCAGGAGAGTTTGGTGCAGTCGACGAGATCGTTGACGAGACCATCGGTGATGCCGATTGGCCTTCGCCGCCATTGGTTTTGTCTCCTACAGTGGACATTTACTCACCTCCCCCACCATCACCACTTAGTTTACCGTCTCCAGGTCCACTGGACGACATTTACTCCCCTCCACCTCGGTCCCCTCGCAGGTCTGCTGTTCCCTCGACCTCTGCAGCTCCTGCTCTCGAGCAGAGCAACCAGAATCAGACCCAGGCAGGAACAACGTCAGTGACAGAGTCCGCTGATCCAGTCAACGGAGAGACTAGAGTCTACCGACAAGAGCAGATACCGACGACGGCGATGACAGGAGCCACGGCAAGATTGTCAACACGCCGACAGCAGACATACACGCTGACGCTGCCGCTACGGTCTCAACCTCCTACATCGCTCCGAGAACCAGTCACGCCTGCAACTCCAACTTCCAATCCTCAGCTATCGGCTGTCGGCCCGCCACCGGCCCAGACTCCGAGGATCATTCGCAGAGGCCCGCGTACAGATCCCCTCCGTCCCCTCCGACCAACAAAGCCGTCGCCTCAGACGCAGAAACCCAAGGACGCGGGCTGCGCACGGCTGGGACAGGACGGACGAGCAGTCCGCTCACCGGCAACGAGACCCCCTAAAGCCCCCGAGACCCCGACGTCAGTACTCGCGCCGGAACGTAACGGCTCGGCGGCAGGCCCAACAGAGGCCTCTCCGGCCGCACCGCGTCTGTCGCTTTTCCCCATCTCTAACCCTGTGCCCGCTGCACCGGCCTCGACTCCTCGGCAGCCGTCTCCGGCAATTGCGCCAAGTGACAGAGCTCAGAGGAAGGAGAAGAGGAACCAAGAGGAAGCTGTACAGACTGGAGATACTCCCACCTCAAGCTCGTTCTCACAGACAAGGCGGATCCTTCCTCTTCCCAGGGAGAATCGAGCCAATCGATCAGCACAAGACATCGCGGACCACCAGCAGAGTGTGACCGAAGCAAGACGTCGACTGGAGGAAGATCAAGCAGCGTCTGACAACCAGGCAGCGGCGGGTGGCGACGACGTCCACCGGGACCGAATGACCCGGGTCGGCGAGAGAGCCCAACAGGGAGTTGGCAACCAGTCTGAAGAGCTTGCTGAATTCTACCACGTCTACGGAGGTGACGGAGTCAGAAAAGCGAGGATGGCTGCCCTCCGCCAACTCATGAATATCCTTGGGGGTCAGGACCAGGACCCTGTGACCGCGAGAAAGTTCAGGAGTTGGGGAGGCCAAAACCAACTCAAGGTCTTGTCTAGGGAGAGGTGGGACGCTCTCCCGGGCGCTCCGCAAGATCCGAACACCCTGCTCACAAGACAAGCGCTCGACGATCTTCTGAGGCGGTGGATGAGGTATCTGCTCGTAAGACTGGTCGAGCTCGGCATCATCTACGCCGACGACATCAACGAGATCTTAGAGGAGTGGACGAGTAGGATGGACTGAGGAGAGGCGGCCCTCACGGCACGGCAATGAAATCAATCATACGCCATCATCCAAGACGAAAGAAACCAAGACGCAGCGGGGACACGAACAATGAAACATGAAAAAACACAAAAACATACGGAAAACAACCAAAACACAAAAAAAAGATACCGATTGTGGGGGAATTCATTGGCACAAGCAAGTGGCCACCAGCAAAGCTTGTTGTTTGAGTACGGATGTTTCATTTCTTTGTCAGATTACCTGTTCTTCAGCTTCGTCCATCCATTCGTTCCACCACCAGTCCGGTTCTGCGCACTTTCGGTATCGTCCAGGGCCCAGGCATCATCCTCCAAGACCTCCCATTCCGGCACGGCCACCTCGCTCAAAACCTTCTTCTTCAGCTTATCGGCGAGCTTCAAGGGGCTGGGGAGCTTGAAGCTGCGGATGAAATCGGAACCCTCCGCGCCTCCGAGGAAAGTATGAGTTGTGCCATGGGAATAGCGTCCCATCCAAGACGACGCCTTTCCGATTTCTTCTTGCTCCGGATTGTCGTGCTTCGTTGCGGGCGACGAAGACACTGGGGGGTAGATGCGACCGGTCTGAGTACTGTGCAGCTGTTGGCCGATGAGCAGATTGTACAAGTTGCGACCCATATGGCAGACGTCGTCGAAGGAGTTGCGGTCACCGACAGAGACACCCTGTGTGGAGCAGGCCCAGGCGATGTCGTATGCAAGCAGGGTGACGCCTTCGAGAAAGAGGGAATGCGTAACGGAGTCTTCTTTTGCGAGAGTGGGAAGCGCCTTATCGACATAGAGTGGTCGGGGTCGCGGGACATAATGCGGCTGGCTGTCTCGGTCATCTGAGTTTAGGTTGGGAATGACAGAAGAACCAGGAAATGGGACATCGCCGTGCTGATACGAGGACGCGAGGTTGAAGATGGTGGGACGAGGGTAGTCCCGGTGCGGAAGAGTGATCTCTGCGGGCAGGCGGATCGAGAGATAATGCGACGTCAGTACGACGATATGGGCCAGATTGGCAAGTGACGTGGACAAAGTTTCGGGAGACACAGCTGGAAGGGGTCAGTGAAGAATTCACAGAATGTGTCCAGTCGAAGCAACTTACCATTCATAGATGAAAGATCAATGACATCAACCCCACCAATCTTGTACTCATATCGAGATGAGGACCCTTTTTTGATTCGGCGAAGCCCATACAACTTAGCGGCTTCCATGCACAGGAAGGCTCGAGTAGTCGCCATATTGTCGGCGCTGCGGTTCCATTTGTACTTGGTCACCGAGATGGAGCGCTCAGTCTCATCCAACTGTCTGGACCTCCGGGCGTCGATACCGTCAGAGGCAGATGTCAGATCTGACTTGCGACGCGACAAAGCAGACTTCCGGTCAGCGATTTCTTTCTTGGCACTGGCGATTTCCCTCTTCAGCTTGTCGGCTTGCGCGATGATTTGAGCGGTCCTGTCCTCGACTTTCTTCTGATCGGAAACCGAGGCTTCAATAGCGACTGCGGAGGTTGAAGAACTAGCCGGGCCAGTCTGGGCCAGCAGGTCGTTGATCTGCTGCTGGAGAGACTCATTCTCCATCAACGCCTGGAGGTTCCTCATACGACCTTCATAGCAGCGGTTGCGCGCATCGACAGCGCAGAGAAAGGGCCGCTGCTGGGGATGATGCGGTCTTTGGCAAATGTCGCAATTCATCTTGGCGGCATGCGGCGAGTCAAAGTTCGAAGAGATGCGAGGGGACGGCGAGTTTCAAAACGATCAGGGAGCGGCATGGGCAGAAAGTCGCAACGGCAATGACGTGGGGAATTTGACTTTCTGGCGGATGAGGTTGAGTTCAGGGCAGGACGTTCGAAGGGAGACGGCGATCTGAAATACGCAGTTCCCAAGTCGAAGTCACAGTGAGTCGGCGGCGGTGTCCAGGCGATCTGACTGGGCAGGTCCTGTTCGAAGATATCGAGTCACGAGGGCGAGGTCGGGTGAGAGGCGGCGTTGAAAGGAAGCCAGCCAAGAAAGGAAACAATCGAGGGCCGTGGTCGCGGCGGCACTCCGGGCAGGCAGCAGGGGGGTCCCCCAGCCCATTTGAATCCCTGCGGCGCGCCACAGAGATGGCCAATCACCGCCACACCTGCCTGAACAGGCCTTGGCGGGTCGCAGCGCAGCAACTGAGGCAAGCACCTCGCTCGACCGCCTTCCAGGGTTGCCAGTGAGGCGGTCGGTGGCTGCCAGTTCAGAACTTCTCACTTTCTTCACTGAGCCCAACAGCGGCCATTACCTCGGAACACCACCAACACTCCCTTACAAGAACGACTTCATCTAAAAAAGAAAAGAAAAAGATCAAAGATTTCTTCGGAATCCGCCTCACAGTACTATTTGTTCATCACGAAACATCAAAGAAGATGGCCGAGGACGCGAACGGATCACAGAGACCCAAGTCTCTTCAGAGCACCAAGACGCCCGAGCCGCGGATCGACCAACATCCACCCAACGGCCAAGATAACATCTCGCCAGGCACGCCCGGTGCTTTTCCTGATTTCGACTGGGAAGCTTTCGAGGCCCGCTATGAGAAGGCCCTCGCTGACGCCGATGAGAAAGAGCGAGAGCTGTTGGACCAGTTCGAGAGTCTTGTCAAGGTGCGACTGCCAGCACAAACTATCCTAGAGTCCAACTGACCATGCGTCGTCTAGTACTTCAATGTCTGGGCATCAACTTCCAGCGCCCATGACAACGAGCGCGCAGTCAAGCGCCTTCACACAAGACAGAGATATGTCAACATGCAGGAGCAGAACATGGCTCAAAAGCAGGCGCACAGTGAGTCCCTATTCTTGCAACGTACTGCTCAACGCGTTCGACTCACACCGTGTCAGTGAGGGAGGTTCTGGGGGCATTCCAGAGTGCACTTGCCCTGCTGAGTCGGAACTAAGATTTGGCCGGGGAGATGGATTCCTAGGTGATGCGCCGAGATGTTCATGGGGTCCTACACTTATGCAGAAAAATGCATGGTTTTTGGCAGCAGATGCACTTGGTCGCGTCCGCTCCTCGTTGCTTCCAGCGTGACGAGGTGAGGTCCCCACACGTGATCCAAGCTCGCGGACGCGCCTGGCCCACTGCACGTCTTTGGCCTCATTCCGTCACCTTCCAATTTCTATCTCTTACTTTCAACAAAACCCCAAGCGACCAAATTTTCACCGCTGCATCATACCAGTCGCCCACCATGGCCGCGGTCGGATCGGGTCAAAGCCGGGCCCATTTCGCCATTCCAAACATCAGCAACGTGAGTTCAAACGCGCCAACCTGCCCCGTTCATCATACTGACATTTGACAGGACGAGCTGACGTCGTTCTTTGAGTCGCACTTCTCTGACGCGGCTTTGCACGGCTTCAAAAACGACTTCTTCAGCCCGGAGAAGAACGCAGGCGATGAAAACGCTGCATACGACGACGAAGAGTATTACGACGATGAAGATGACGGGCTTGGGTACTACCCAGACGGTGTCAAACGCACGCTCACTGATGAGCAAATTGCCATGTTCCGCCACTCCGAAATTGAAGCTCTGCGGAAAGAAAAGGAAAAGGCTGCAGAGCGCCGCGCTGCAGCCTCGCAAGTAGATCTTGAAGCTGGCGAGGTCGGCGACAATGGTAGCGCCAAGGAGGCCGCGACACCTCAACAACCCAAACCGAAGAACAAGAAAAAGCGAAAGGCCGGCAAGAACAACAAGACCCATGAACCAAAGCCGGATCTACGAAAAAGAACCTGGGACGTCGTCGAAGCTGGCCTTGATTCCCTTGACTACGACTGAGACCAACTCGGCACAATCGCAAAACAAATCAAAATCGCACTCAAGCTCTGACTGTTGCTGGGAAGAACCATGGGCCATACACACGCTCATGGACCTCCGATGCACGTCAACACTCATTCAAACTGGCTGGTGGAATATGTAGGCTGGACCGTCTACAGAACTGCTCGTCCGATATGAAACCCGATGTTGAGAGCAGTCGACTCTTTACTCACGGGCTTGGTTGCACATGAAAAACCCCTGAAAACAACTTGAGCTCAAATCGTTCTACATTTGGACTAGAAGTTCATGAGGTATGTCTCCCCACTTTCTCCACGTTTGATCACGCATGCAATGATGAAAACTTTGTATCGTCATCCTTAGTCGGAACCCAAGCTCCGGGTAGACGACGGCAGTTGACCTCGGTTGGCAGCCTGAGCCTTCGAGAGCTAGGACATGTCGAGCAATAATCTTCTCTCTGAGCATGCTCTTGCGTTACTGGAATTTTGTTCACGATCTCTTGACATCAGATGCTGACTGCTTGGGACAGATTGCGAGGCATAAATTGCCACGACAGGGCCGCGATGGCCGCGGAGATTGGATGCACGATTATACAGAGTGTGCGGGAAGACTTCGCGAACTAGATTGATACCAAGGGTTGACAAGTCTTCATGTAGAAATGACGCGACAGGCGAGTGGCACTGCATAGAATGTTGGAAACAAGGCACGAAGAGGTCTGCCTGCTACAAAACGAATGGATCTGACGAAGGGATTTGAAATATGTTTCTCTGCATGCAATGTGACGTGTTTGCCTGTTCTCTTGTGATGCCTCATTTCCTGCAGGCACCACGGACATTCGGCATGGAACTTCCGTGGCGACAAAGTCCTTTGTTCTCGAAGATGTGCCTGACACGGGCAGTCTCACCTAGATAAATGCATCTGGAATTCGATGCAGCCTCGGGATGGCATTCTGCTAGAAGCAGCAGAGCTGGAGCAGTGGCAGCTCGCTGCATCGAGATTGGACGGTGGGGTGTGCACGGATCAGGCGAGCTTATCGGGCGGTCTGGACGATAAGCCTGCAGCGGACTGTCAGGCGCGTTAGGGGCCCGGCTCGGTCGGCGGCCAATCAGGCGGTCCTCTGAGGATGGACCGCTAAGCCTGATTTTAGACATCCCACCTTGATTTACTCCCTGCCCCGTTCCCTCCCACACTGCACCACTCACTCCCAGAGTCCCAGGTCCACGTCCACCACGCTTGTGTCTGGCGACCGACCAACCTCAGCCACGACCCAGACCCCTCCTTGTCTATCCGCCTCCGCCGCAAAATCCAACCCGCCTTACCTTACGACAACATCATCACCATCTTCTACCAGTCCCGCGCGCGAACGCCGCAACGGTAGCCCAACATGGCGCGGGTTTACGCAGACGTGAACCAGAACATGCCCCGCAGTTACTGGGACTACGACAGTGTGAACATCAGTAGGTTTTTCATCCGCCGGGTAGCACTGCGCCTCGGCCGAGTCCCTTGCAGCTCTCCCGCCAGAGCTTACAGCCGCCCGGTTTCCATTCCATCCGGGTCGCGATCGCTGACCATTTCGACCTACAGGCTGGGGCGTGCTCGAGAACTACGAGGTTGTTAGGAAAATCGGTACGTTTTTTTGCACTCGATGGGAGGTGGTGGTCCCCGCGCGCCAGCGCGCATGCGCAATCCCGCATACTTTTTTTGCGCGAGTCGAGTTCGAGGCAATATCGTGCAAGGCTGACGAACGGTTGCAACAACTACAGGTCGTGGAAAGTACTCGGAGGTCTTTGAGGGCATCAACGTCGTCAACTACCAGAAATGCGTCATCAAGGTCCTCAAGCCCGTCAAGAAGAAGAAGATCAAGCGTGAGATCAAGATTCTGCAAAACTTGGCTGGAGGCCCCAATGTTGTTGCGCTGTTAGATGTGGTCAGAGATTCGCAGGTATGCTGGGACTTTTGTTGATGCTATTCGGACGACGGGTGTCCCGGAAGCAATGGCTGACCTTTCTCTCCTTGCAGAGCAAGACACCATCGCTGATCTTCGAGCACGTCAATAACACCGATTTCCGAAGCCTGTACCCCAAGTTTAACGACCTTGATGTTCGGTACTACATCAACGAGCTTCTGAAGGCTTTGGACTTCTGCCACAGCAAGGGCATTATGCACCGCGACGTCAAGCCTCACAACGTTATGATCGATCACGAGAACAGGAAGGCATGTGGATTCCGCGCAGAAAGCTGAGGCTGGGGCTACATACTAACCCTGATGCAGTTGCGGCTCATCGATTGGGGTCTGGCCGAGTTTTACCACCAAGGCACAGAATACAACGTGCGCGTTGCCTCTCGATACTTCAAGGGCCCCGAGCTCTTGGTCGATTTTCAAGAGTACGACTACAGTCTCGACATGTGGAGTCTGGGTGCTATGTTCGCGTCCATGATCTTCCGCAAGGAGCCTTTCTTCCACGGTAACAGCAACTCGGATCAGCTTGTCAAGATCGCCAAGGTGCTTGGTACGGACGATCTCTTTGACTACCTTGACAAGTACGAGATCGAACTTGACGCGCAATACGACGACATTCTGGGTAGGTTCCAGAAGAAGCCGTGGCACTCATTCGTTACCGCCGAGAACCAGCGATTTGTCTCTAATGAAGCAATCGACTTCTTGGACAAGCTTTTGAGATACGACCACCAGGTATGTTTCACACTCGTCGCCCGGCACAGCACGAGACTGACATGTCCACAGGAACGTCTGACGGCAAAGGAAGCCCAGGCGCACCCGTACTTCAACCCCGTCAGAGACCCCGAGGTTTTCAAGCAGAACTTGGCCCAGCAAAGCGCCTCTGGCGTGTCTAGCAATTGAATCCAGACCATTGCTTTACACAGACTGAGAACTGACCCACGACTCTCGTGATGCCCTCGACCACGTCCGCTTCGGTTCTGCTATGAGCCGGCACCCGTTGGCGGATGAGCGAGAGTTCCCTCCTACTGGCAGCCCGCCCTGTCGACTAGACTCAACCCATATCCTCTCAATACGACTTTAACCTTATCTTTGGACAAAGCATGAAACACAAACCTACCTTACTCCCCCTTACGAAACGGTATGACTCTCAAGACCGGTATCAATCTATTTTTTGGGCGATGGCACAAATGGGGGTATACAGAGAAACAAGGGCGTAAACCTCAATGCAGGCGGGAGGATTGAAGGAATTCGCACAGCGGCGGAGGAAAGGCAAGGAAAGGGGACGCAGAATTTGAGATGCTCAAAGGACCGGCGAGGTATCTTCACCACATGGAGGGGAAAGGCGTTTCGCGAGGTTGATGACCCCTTATTTCGTTCCAAATGCCCCCTCAACGGATCCTTTCTACCCATGATTTTGTGCGGAAGGCTTTGCATAAGTGGTTTCATGAATTTTCTTTTCTTCTCTACTGGTATTCGTCTTGATGTAGCGACTAATGAGGAAGCGTATCTTTTGCTTCCAGACCCCCTATGCACATTTGATCCATAATGCCGCTACTACGGATACCAAAACTCCATGCTAAAGCGCCCTCCACCTTGCCATCATCTACAGACACGTAAAGCAAAAATCCCTGTCACATTTGAACCCATCCTCTCCGCACCGCCTCATGTTTCCACCGGGCGTCTTGATGAGCGAGCCAGATGGACTGCCAAACTGCACCTTTGTCGGCGTCACAGCAAAGGCCCACGCCGCCTTGCGCTTCTTGCCCCTGTCCGTCCCGCCGCTTCCCACGTTGTGGCTGCGCTGCTTCATGGGCGTCGTGATCTTGGTCTGCGGGCCGGCGAGCAGCACGGGCGCGTACGACGTCTTCTTTCGGCCGCTGGAGCCCGGGGCGGAGCCGCCGCTGGTGTTTGTCCAGGACTTGAAGAGGTCGAGGGTTAGTTCGTCCTCGTCGTCTGAGAGGAGGGAGATGAGGGAGCGGCGGGCGGAAGGGGTGCGTGGGGAGGCTTTCACGGTTGAGGAAGAGGGGCCGGTTGGGAGGGAGGGCTGTTCGTGGTGGTGGGTGGTGGTGGTGGTCGCGGGGGAGGGTGGCTTTTTGTCGAATTTGACTGATTTGCGTGGTTTGAGGGCGTTTGAGGCGCGGCGTTTGAGAGGGCTGCTTGAGTTGAGGTTGAGGGTTCGCATCGGGGACGTCGCGCCGTTTTCTGGGACTTCGTTGGACTTTTTGGGGCGGCCCCGTTTCGGTGCTGCGTCGTGGGTTGGGGAGGGGAGAGCTGGCAGTTCAACGTCTACCGACTCGGGCTCAGGCTCTGCCTCGGGCTCCGTCGCACTTTCCGCGGCAACGTCGTCCAAGAGAGGGACAGAGAAGCCTCCTTCCTGGTTGCCTTGACTGTCTGCGGGATGTGCGTCTTCGGGTAGGGCGACGGGTGAATTGACAGGACTGGATGATACATCGGCCGCGTCCGCCACCTCTGGGGTCTCTGTTTCGGCATCTGGTAGGATTGTGTCCTGCTCGTCAGGTTCTGCGACGGACCGCTGCTCCATTGTGGAGGGATCCTCGGTGCTTTCTCTCAGAGGACTTTGCCCTCCCGCGTCGGGGAGCTCTTCAGGGGTCTCGGCCGGCGCTTTCGGCGTTTCCTGCTGCGGAGCGTCAAGATCCATCGTGTCGAGCTTGTCTGCGGAAGGAGTCGTCGGTGAAGTCTGGATCCGGTTCGCGCCATCTTCCTCCTCATCATCATCAGCTGTCATTGGCTCCGTATCATTCAATGGTATCTTGGACGTAGAAGCCACATATTCGACATCATCTGTGATTGTGGCAGCCGCATTTCCAATAGGAGACGCCAAGGCAGGCTTTTGGATCCTCGTTGGGACTCGCGTTCTAGGAATGCCCTCCTCATCGTCCGAGAAGTCATAGGAGGGGTCGATTTGGTGTCTGACGAATTTCTCCTTTGGTGGTTCAGGGGCTTTGCTGGGTTGGTCCTCGGTGTTTTCGGTGGGCTTCGCCGCGGAACTGCTGTCTGTCTCGGGCATAATTGTATCCGGGTCAACCTGCAGCTCAAGATTTCCTGGGGCTTCTACAGGGGCTGCTGTATCCGATTGTCTTGGGAGATCAAAGGCTTCATCCAACCCGTAAGTATCGGCATCCTCAGGCTCCAGTACCTCCGTGATTTCTCCCGGTGGAGGAGTCTTCGATAGCAATTCGATGACAAACTTCTGCTTGGGTAATGTCTGCGCCTCATCGCCTGTGACGAAGTTGGGTGTCTCTGGCGAAATCTCAGCTGCAACAGCCAGCTGTGCAGGCTGTGCTTCGTCTGGTTCGACGTGGTTCTTGTTTTGGCCCTGTACTTTGGACTCAACAACTTGCGTTTTGTGCTTCCTTTGCTGCCCCTTCGATTGTTTTGGTTTCTTTGGCTTGCTTCTAGCTTCTTTGTGAGAAGGGGACGGCTTCGTCGGTACTTCCTGGGTTGCTGGATCTTTATCAGGTACAACAGGTTGCTCTTCCTCGGTTATTTTGTTTGATGTTTCAACAATTGACTTGCCATCTCCACACACGATCGATTCCTTCTTCTTCTCGACCCTAGTTGCCTGCTTCGCGATTGAAACACCGAGAATGTCGTCGTCGTTATCGTCATCTTGGGCAGTAAATGCTTGTAGAAGTTTCATCGATTTGGGCCTTCCCACTCTCATGGACTCCTGCCGCGCGCGAGACAGCATTTTCAAGTCGATCCGAGCGGGCTCGGGGATCATCTTCTCATCCTCTGTGTCTGGCCTGGAGGACCAGATAGAATTGTAAGTGACTGGGAAGCGGTATCTTGAGCCGCGCATGTTTGCCATCAGACTGTCGCCAAGTCTTGGTTTGCGAATCTCGGGAACCTTCCACGTCGGGTCGGCAGGCTCTGGATCTGCGCCCCAGACGCTTGTAGAGAGACTCGAGCTGCTCGATCCTGGCCTGCGCGGCGCCACAAGACTTGACAGTCGCTGCTCTGACCCTAACCCTCCCACACTTGGTAGACTTGGGCGTCGCTGAATTTCGGCACTTGATCTGCGAACAAGAGCTGTGGAAGTGCTTCCGCCCTTCTTCCCGTGCAGAATCCTCTCCTCCTCCTCTTCGTCGGGCTGATCCGCGGTTTCGTCTTCATGCTCCTCGTCATCTTCCTCTTCGTCATCAGAGCCAAAAGCTTCCTCCAGAAGCATTCCCTCATCTTCCACCTCTTCCTCGTCAGGAACCCCCATATCTCTCTCATGCCGCATGTTCTCCAAGTGACCATTGTTGATGACGACCTTGCCAGTTTTCAGGTCAATCTCGTCACCAATGCCCGTGAAGTCCTTCTCGTACTTTGCGAATATGTGCTCGAATGTTGATTTCAGCTTGAAGGCTGCGAAGTTCCGAGACTGTTCGAGCTGGTAGCCGGGGTCCCGCATCTGAGACAGCTCTTCCGGCTCATAGTTCAGCTCATCGTCCTCGTCATTCTGTTGTTGACCCAGGGGTGACGGGCCAGTCCTCGGTCGCTTCGCTGGAGGCTCCATGATGACTTTCAGGCGCTGAACAGATCCTGACTCTCATTATTTTATAAGCGTGAGGATGACGGCGACAACGCCGACGATTGGCATTGAACGATTGGCATTGAACGAACGGCGTTGATGAGGTCGGCCAACATCAATTTGTTGACCCTGAGATTGAAAGACGCGGTCGCATGCGACGCACGGACTCTTCAAGCTCTCGCGTAAAGTGGAAGGGCACGGGCCACGTGGGGTGTGTGTGGTTGCCAGGGAGGACCGCTGTGACTGTCCCTGCTTGTCCCTGACTTGCAGAGACTCTAAGAAATTAGCGTGACATTGAGACAGAGCACCCTAGAATGGGCCAGGACACCGCTGGAGTCAGCTGCGCCGTCCCCCCACTGAGCCTCTAAAGTTCACCAGACCGACTGCGTGCCTGCCGACGCCCGATTACATCACCAGACCTTCTTGAACATCTCAACCTAATTACCTTCCGCCGCCGAACACCTTCCTTCCACCTACACCGCGAACCGCGCAAGTATGCGCGCAACGAGACGATGTACTGCCAAAAGTGTCGCACACCCCTCAGGCTCGACAGCTCCCTCGAGGACCTGAATCCCGCCGCATACGATCTCCTCGTCGGTCCGTGCAAGCTTCAGATTCCATGTGTCGCGATGTGTAGCTAACCGTAACAGCGTCCTCTTCGCAAACGTCCCCCAAAAAGTCGCACTCCTCACGAATCCCACATTCCCAAGACAGCCAAAGAAAGGCACTTTACGACAAGGTGTCCCAAAATGCTGCTTCAGCAACCTTCAAGCGCCACGGCAGTGGCCCGTCGAGCTCGGCACAAAAAGACTCGACAATGTCATTCATCTACCTGACCGAGTCCCAAGTCGCGCAGCCCGTGCTTTCGAGACCAGAGCCCCAACCAGCGAGCCCGAAGTCTAAGAAGGGAGGCAAGGCTGGTTCAAAAGGCCAGGAAGAACCGCCCAGCAAAGCACATGAAGTGGAACGCATCAATAAGCTATTCGAGATTCTATCCGCGAGATCCGATATCGACCACCCCGTTTGCGTGGAATGTACGGACATGCTGGTGGAGGGTCTGCAGAAAAAGCTCGAGGGCGCGGCGAGAGAGCGCGACGCCTACGTAGGGTTCTTGAAGCAAGTGCAGAGCGATCAACCCAGCGAAGAGGAGGCAAAGGCGCAAGAGGAGGCGCTGAAGCAGGCGAAGCAGGCCGAGTCCGAAGCGATGGCGGAACTCCTGCGCTTAGAGAAGGAGAAGGCGGCAGTGGACGCCGAAATCATCGCGCTGGAGGAGGAAGCACAACAACTCGATCGGGAAGAGGAGCAGTTCTGGCGCGAGCGCAACACCTTTGCGATGAAGCTAGCCGACTTCCAGAACGAGCGCGACAGCATCAACTCCAAATTCGACAACGATGCCCAACTGCTCGAGAAGTTGCAGCGATCTAACGTATACAATGACACCTTCTGCATTAGTCACGACGGCACCTTCGCGACCATCAACGGCTTGAGATTGGGTAGGACCTCTAGCAAGCCCGTGGATTGGCCCGAGATCAATGCCGCATGGGGACATGCTTTGCTATTGCTCGTCACTGTGGCAGACAAGCTTGGATATAAGTTCGACGGGTTTGAACCGCAACCGATGGGAAGCACCTCCAAGATCATTCGCTTTGAGCTGCCATCTCCCGCTGCCAGCCGTCTAGGTTCTCATCGCAACGCCCCCCCGCCTGCACCGAAAAAGCATGTTCTGGAGCTCTTTTCCGCCGGAGATCTGCCTCTCGGCTTGACATTCATGCACCGCAAGTTCGATAATGCCATGGTCGCATTCCTTGAGCTTGTACGACAGCTTGGTGCTTTTGTCCATCGACAAACTGCAGCAGACGGCCATCCACTTAGTCTACCTTACAAGATCGAGGGTGACAAGATCATGGACGTCAGCATCAAGCTAGGAATGACCCAAGATGATGGCTGGACAAAGGCCTGCAAGCTGACACTAACATGTTGCAAGTTTCTGCTGGCACACGCTAGTAACGTAAACACAACAGCAAGAAATGCCAACAACTAAGTGTCACACTTACTGCCTTCTGCATTTTCTTCCAAGGATACAACAACTCGGCGTTTGGTTCATTGCGGGTATAGAATAGCGAAGGGGGTCTGGGGCGTTCCAGGACGCATTTTCGATGGGCGGCATATATTGGGAAGTAGTGCATACCGTGTAACACAGGAAGAAAGCTCCTACCGTTCCTCTCAGGTAGGCAAGTATCAAGTCTTATCTCGTAGGCGTTCCACACTTGCAACCTCAGGCTCTGACGACACATCCTGCACTTTGCAGATCTGCCACTCTCCATGACCATGGACCAAGATACTTGGAGGAGTATCTCCCTCACCACCAAAACACACGTGATTCGGCGCTAGTCTCAATGTTGCAGTCTCACTGCTTCTACACTTCAGTCAGCCCAGCGTTCAACCTGACGTCCCGATTGGAGACTGCGGCCTATCTAGGCAGCAAAGCGCCTCGCGAACCACTATACGCCTGACTGCCTTGCCGTCTCACACCTCAAATCGCTTTTATGCGAGTCTAAAGCAACTGCTCTCTCGTCTGCCAATCAGTTAACATGAGGCCAGAGTCATCGTTTCGAGGCGGGGTACGCTCGCCCTACTTCACCACCAATGACATGGCAATTGAGAAGCGTGGTACTTCGGAGTAATCGACGCTCAGCTTGCTGCTGTACCGATGTTACTTGAGCCGCATTAGGCCGCAAGGCATTGCAGCTCATCAGTGGCCTCCGGATCTTCCTCCTTATCTAAACCTCCTGTCTCCTTCATTCTCCTGTTGTTCTTTCCCTTCCAAGCTTGTCTGTTTCTTCTCCAAGACATATTGCCCAACATGATCGGCAGAGGCGATAGGGTAAGTCCTGCTCACCCACCCGAAGCATCTATCGCTAACATGAGAGAGACCATCGACGACGAGACCGGCTCCACGGTCAGCTACGAGGAGGTCGCTTTCCGACGCGTTTCACCACCCAGCGACGACAATTCTCTAGTTATCCAGCAGAAGCCAGCTTCCAAGCCAACCCCTGACGTGTTGTATGTTTTGCAACATGTCGGCCTCGGCGGCAAGGTCATTGAGAGTATGTAAAGCCCTGATAGTATTCCAAGAACATCGCTGACCCAGCCATCAAGGCCGCGAGAGCGACGTCCCGTTCAAGGAAATCCCAGACTATGGGGCGAGAGACGGCGAGAGCACGGCCAAGCGAGAAGTTGAACCAGTCCTCGAGATCGTGACCAAGATCTCGTCTTACACAGGCGGGAACAGAACTGTTCACTATCGCCGCATGCCCCCTCCGCCCCCGCGTCAAATATACCCAGACGACGATGATGACTATTTGTCGTATGATTCCGAAAGCGACGATGATGTTCCAGGAAAGTTGACGGTTGAACGCACTCGCATGGTCATTCATTCTCCGCATCTCATCAATGCTCTGAGGGCGACCGTGGCTTACTACCCCAACATCAACCTCCTTGGAGACACTGTCAAGATAGACGCGCCGTACCGCGCCGTCGTCCACCATCGTGATGCTCTAACAAAGTACAAGTTCCACCAGCCTGCCCATCACTCTTCCGAGTATGCTCGCACAACGGTTGAGCACATTGACGTTCTCCTCAACTTCATCGAACAGACCGTCGGTGAATCCATTCGCAAGGAGGAAGAGCGGTACGCCCGCAGCACCCCCCTTGCGACGTTTGAGAACTATTGGATGGCGCTCAAGCCGGGCGAGATCGTCTATGTCAATAACGAGGACGTCTGGCAGCCGCTTATCGTCAGCAGTCTGAGCCAGGAGACGACCTCATCTGGGCACAGACGCCAGTGGATGGTAGCTTGCTGGTTGCTCGAGATGGGCAACAGCAAGATGGTTCGCAAGATGGTGCAGTACAAGCTGCCGTCGTGGCCCGGCGAGCAGGTCATCCACTCTCTGGATGTTATGCCGGCTCGCTTCTATCCCGAAGCGCCCGAGGAGATGCTCGAGAAGCAGATCAAGATGGGCAAGCTGTACTGGGAACTGCTCCAGCGACCGACATACATGGAGTATGATGGTTTGCTGGTGCAGTCCGGGAGCTCGCGTGCTGGGCCTGCCTTCCGCGAGCCTTCAGGCTATGTACGTCGCTTCCCACTCCCATCAAACAATGGAATATGTGGCTAATATCTTCTCAGATGACTGGACGAGTTATTTGCGATGCCGAGGGCTTCAACAGATTCGCCATGCACTCTCCCGAGAACCGCAACCACCGCTCACGGAGACCTGCCGGCCTCCCCCCTGGCCAAGGCCCTCCACCAGAGCAGGACCATCTGCCTCACTTCCTCCCTCGGTGTGGTTGCAAGGCATGTGCCGACTCCAAAGACCAAGAGGTACCAGGAACCTACGCAGTCTTTGACAACGTCTACCCCACCAAGTCCGCCGCTCCAACCAGCGACCTCTTCTACATTGCGTGCATCAAGGTCATCCCCGCCTTCCTCCTCGGCGAGCGCCACTGGGGCCACTTGAACCTCGAACACCTCAAGCCCGTCGTCACCGACCGCGAGGCATTCAAGTATCTCGTCCTCGACGACGAGATAAAGCTGACAGTCAAGGCTCTCATCGGCAAGTTCGCAGCCACCGATTCGGGCAGAGTCTCCCCTTGGGGCAACGACTTCGTCAAGAACAAGGGCGAGGGTCGCATCTTCCTCCTCCACGGCGCGCCCGGCGTGGGCAAGACCTGCACCGCCGAGTGCGTCGCCGAGCTCACCAATCGGCCCCTCATCTCCCTGACCTCGGGCGACTTGAGCGTGAACTCGCACGCCGTGGAGAACAACCTCTCCTACTTCCTCGAGCTCGGCCAGCGCTTCGGGGCGCTCGTGCTGCTCGACGAGGCCGACGTGTACCTCGAGCGCCGCCGCGCCAAGGACATTGCCCGCAACGGCCTCGTCTCCGTCTTCCTGCGCGCGCTCGAGTACTACCGCGGCGTGCTGTTCCTGACGACGAACCGCGTCCAGGCCTTTGACGCCGCCTTCACGTCGAGGATCCACGTCGCGCTGCACTACAAGAACCTGACGGACCTCGACCGCGAGCGCATCTGGGCCAACAATTTCGAGAGACTCGATCGGGACTCGAGCGGGCGTGTCCGCGTGGCGGCCGCGGCGCGGGACTATGCGTGGGAGTCGCGGGATGTGAGGCTATTGAGGTGGAATGGCAGGGAGATTAGGAACGCGCTGCAGACTGCGCTCGCTCTCGCCGAGAGCGACGCTGCTGAAGGGGGAAGCGAACGGATAACCGTCACTGACAAGCATCTTCGGGCCGTTGTCAAGATGAGTCGCGGATTCAGAGATTATCTCCGCAGCGGAAATGTCTACGACGGCGAGAGCGAGCTTGACGTTGAAGAGGAGGATGAGGATATTTACTCGGATTAACAGGTTCTGTTTCTGTTTCTTGTTTGTTGACTTATGACGGTTCCCTTTGTTTCAAGTTTCTTGTTCGGGTTGAATTATGGAGTTGATCACCAGATTGATAGTGTCTCTCCTTTGTCGGGTCAGGGAGCTTAAAGCTCAAATGGACATCGCACTCATGTTGTAACGCATCAATCCGCGGTCAGCCGTCAATCGGGGCTAATACTAAAGTTGTTATGCGTGACCCTTCGCAAATTGCAAAGCAGTACTCTCATGAAATCTCCTGCGTCTCCGATTGCTCACTAAGAGCATGTAGCCTGCCTCTCCAACAACCTTCCGAAAGGAGTAGTCAGTTCTCTGAGCCATCATCGTCACTTGACACAAGATGAGCTTTTGAGAAGAATCGGTCGATAAAGAAGGACAGTCGTCTTGGCTTTCGGTTGGGATGAATATCGCATCAGAAGACGTCTGTAGTGAACGAATGGACGTCGACATTCGTGTTGTTTCTTCCTTGGCGTAGGCACTCGGAGGGTGCGCCTGCTACACCGACCATCGTATCGAGACGAGCTCTCTGCTCTGAATCTTTTCTATGATCTTCTTAATTGACCTTTTACGCGATTTGGCCTGTCATCTGAAAGCCCTTAGCAGCTCGTCACCTCTTGTCCGATTTTGAGACGGGATCGAAATCGTACAGAACCGAGCTGTTATTCATATTATCTCGAAAATCCAGCAACATATCCCAGGTACACCAGCTAAATACCGGACTTGGCAATCAAAGACTCTGGCTCTAGGTTGACTGGATGTTCTTTCCTGAGCATATGCCTGAAAATATACCGTCCCCAACGGTCATCGGCCCCTTTCTCGCCCGGAGCCCACTCATCCAAGTTATACTCGTTCCTCCCAACCTCCTCAAACCCAACCTTCTCGTACACACCATAGCTTGAAGGCGAGGCATGAACCCAGCATGGGTAGCCCCCATGTTGGTCAATCTCGTCGACTCCGATCTGAACTAACTTTGTCGCGATCCCCCGTCGTTGATAAGCCGGGTCCGTGGCGAGACCCTGCAACACCGCGTACCTCTTCCCCTTCATGTACCTGTCTTCAATCGCCATTCTCTCCTTGAACATGAGACCTCCCAAAGCCCGCACCGGGTCCTTTGACGGCTCCTGTTGCTGTTCCTTCTCCACCGCTGGTGGTTCCTTCGATGCCTCCTCCGTCTTATCCACGCTGCCACGACGTTTTGACTGTTCCTTGTCACTAGCTGCCAAGAATGCGTCTTCTTTCGTGGCTTTAATTTGTAGACAAGACCACCCCAGGATCCGACCGCTCGCGTCAAAGGCTTTCATTATGGAATTGTGTTCAGCAGAGAACCAGCCCTCGATGGTCTTGCGCATGAGCTTCTCGTGGGCGCCGTCGGCGCGGCCGAGGAGCATCAGGTTCGAGAACTGATCCGTCTTGAAGGCGGCGGTGTGTACCCTGACGAGTTCATCGACGTCGTCGGGTGTGGCATAGTCAATGGTGAAGTCGACGTTGCTGGCTTGGGGGCTCATGTTGGTGACTTGACGTGACGGTTTGTATGTCTCTGGTAGAAGGGGGGGTTGCATGAGTGAGAAGGAGGGGTGAGAGGTAGGTGGGGGGGTTGGCCTTAAAATGAATGGATTAGAGGTACTTATGGTATCTGGTAACCGGGATGATATAGAAGCAGGGATAAATTGAAGCTAACGCATTCAGGATGGTCAGAGGATAGCTGTGCCTCGTGAATGCGATGCTGCCTGTTCTGGTTTCTGCCTCATCATCACAGCTCTCAGTGATGTACACCTACACAACAAGTTATCTGATAAGATCTCATTAATAATGTCAGTTTTGCCTATGAGGCGAGAGTGACACTATTCAATACAAGGTCGTGTAGTATACAACATTAAAAAAGTAATGGAAAGCAGAGATTCATACCCAAACAGGCCGCATTATACGTACACACATTCTCTCTCACCCCGTAAGACAAATCCCAATAGCCCTCAGTAGAACAAATACGTCAACCCCAGCGCCAATATCGGCAGACTCGTCACGAAATGCGCCTTGGCCTTCGCCCTGCCCACCTCGACCGCCTTCCTCGAGCTCTCCGCGCTCTTCACGTACTCCCAAATCACAAACGCGCCGCTGAGCCCGACGCCCGCGCCGAGGGTGAGCACGATGCCCACGCACCGGCGCACCGCCTCCCTGGCCGCCGGCGACGCGCGGCACGCCTCGGAGAACTGGCCGTACAGCAGCAGGCCCACGATGCTCGCCGACATGTGCAGGTTGCGCGCGCCCTTGACCTTGATGAGGGCGTGGTGGAAGGCGTCGAACTGCGCCGGCGAGACGGAGGCGCGCGAGGGCGGGATGAGTCCGAAGTTGCCGGCGCCGGTCTCGGGCTGCGCGAGGTTCATGAGGCCGTCGCCGGCGCCGAGGAGCGCGAGCAGTCCCGTGAAGAGGGGCAGCGCGGCGGGTTTCCAGAGGGTGTAGAACGGCCCCGTGGGGTTGATGGACGTCATGGTTCCGCCTCTCTTCTTCTTCCGTTTAGTCAAGTTAATGAGAGTGAGTGTCGGTGGTGTTCGGGTCGCTGAGAGGGTCGTGTGTATTGTGAGATGGGAGGATCTCGGATATGAGATGCCGGGTGAAGGGGGTGGTGCGCGACTCGTTTGCAGCGAGCCGTGGTGATGATGGACGGAGGTGTGTGGGCTCGGGTATTGTTGTTGGTTTTTGTGTTGTTGCCTGGACGTTGGATTAAGCCGCTTTCTGAGACGACGAACCCGAAGCCAATCACGTGGAGGATATAAACAGGAGGTTTGAGGCTAGCTCAAGCCACGCTGACGTTCTCCCGTCTCAGACACGGATCGCTAGCGAGACGCCTTTGAACTAAGGTAGGTATGTATCCTCCTGCTTGGAATGGGCACTAAGAGAGGGACACGTGATTTAGCTCTTTCATCGTCTGGCATTTCACGAGCTCGTCGGCAGGGCCTACACGACTGAAAAGTTATAATACCACTTATACGGCGGATTGGTATTTCGCAGTGAACAATTTACTTGGTCAATCATCATCAAGACTACTTAGTTGGGGAAACAATGTTAAAAAGCTACATGGGTAAGGTCAGAAAAGCCGCGCGCTTCAATTTCTTGACAAGAACTTAAATTGAGAAATCGTAGTCTCTTGGGTCTTTGAATTCCAATCAAGGACTTGTTCTATAAGCCCGGCTTTTGTGCCACTTTTGTACTACTCAAAACGAAAATAGAAATGCTTCAACACAATACAACGAAACAAAACACACCCAGCGAGCGTCGCGTTTCCGGCGATCTTCAAGCCTGGGCTTTCTCGTGATCGATACTATCCAATCCGCTTCAATAAAACTCTAACCGAAGATAACATTCTTCAGCTTCTCTTTCTCGCCACTCTCCTCGCACATACCACGGAACACACCACCCTCCTTGTTCCAGAGCTCCTTCGGTGAGCCAAACTCAGCGACCGAGCCGTCACTGAGGACCAAGATGCGGTCAAAATCAGCAATCGTACTAAGACGGTGAGCAATGACGATAAGCGTCGAGTCGTTGAACTCCTCGCGAATGGATCGTTGAATGAGCGCATCGGTGTTCATGTCGACAGCAGAGGTTGCCTCGTCGAGGACCATGACCTTAGGACGAGAGACGATGGCACGAGCAAGGCAGAGGAGTTGGCGCTGGCCTTGAGAAAGGTTGCCGCCACCCTCGGAGATGGCCGAGTTGAGGTTGCGGAATACGTTGACGTTCTTGGCTCCGTTCAGCGAGGGTGTGGCGCTGCTGGAGGGCTCGCCAGGGGTTGGGGGCGACGAGTCGACAAGGTGCACACGCTCAAGAGAGTCGCGAAGTTGGACATCGGTCTGATTGTCAAATGGATCCAGGTTGGAGCGGACAGTGCCAGAGAAAAGAACAGGATCCTGGCTTTGAGTTAGTCTCGCTGTGATGAAAGGGACAAATCCTTCTTACCTGAGGAATGATGGCCAATCGGGATCGAAGGTCGTGGAGTCTGATCTTCGAAATGTCCAGGCCATCGACATGAATGCTTCCGGACCTGGCCTCCAAGAAACGGAACAGCGCCAGAGTCAATGATGACTTTCCAGCTCCGGTACGACCAACGACGCCGATTCTCTCGTTCTGCTTGACGCTGAAGGTGAGACCCTTCAACACGGGTGACAAATCCTCCGCGTAGCTCACAACCAAGTCCTTGACCTCCACGCGTCCCTCGGTAGGCCAGGTCGCAGGAGGCTCAACGCCACCTTGGTCTTCGGTCTTGAGGTCGGAGTACTCAACCACACGCTCGGCTGCGTTCATGTCGAGCTCAATGTTGGCGTAGTGTCGAATGGACCAGACGATAGCCTGGGAGAACTCTAGCGCGAAGGAAAGAGTGAAACCGGCAAGCGAGGCACTCATGTACGGGCTGCCAAGAACAACGAGACCGACAGCAGTAGAGAAGAGCGCGCCGATGAGAGACATGCGCCAGCCCATCCATCGGTTGAACAGCCACAAGTACCACGATGCCATCCCGTAGTCATCCAGCCTCGTGTACATGGCGTCAACGTATGTCTGTGCCTTGTCCGCTCCGCGAATGGTCATCATACCAGTCAAAGTAGAACCAAAAAGGTCAAAGATGGGGGACTTGACAGTACTCTCAAGCCGCTTCGCGGGTCTGGCGCCGGCCAGGTAGCGCCTGCCGATCCAAATGGCAATGGACAGAAGTACGACAGCCAGGGGAATAATCATGGGAGAGACCGAGAACGCCGTGATGCAAATTCCAATGACGCTGAGAATGGCACCGAAAACACCAGAAAGATCCATGCCGAGTCTGTTGTCAATGACGTTAAAGTCGGCAGTGAAACGGTTAAGAATGCGGCCGGTGGGGACAGTGTCGAGCCATCGCAGTGGTGTGCGGAGAACAGTTCTAGTGATGCCCTTGAACATGCTCTGACTTGCCTTGTAGCTCATGCAGAAAAAGTAGAAGAAGCGGCCGGTGCCAAGAATGGCGGAGAAGGCGGAAATTCCGACATAGATACCCAGGTAGAAGTAGAAATCGTCGTTTTCAGATTGAATACGAGCGAATCCTGAAGGCGCAGCGTGCGGCGCATGCAGGGAGCTGTCCTGGAGAGTGTAGGCATAAGCATGCTGGTGCACAGTCGCGAGTGTGTTGAGGGTTTGCTCTTCATAGTGACCGGTCCAGAGACGCAACCACCAGGAACGGGCGATAACCACGCCCTGGTAGAGAGCAAAGAGAAAGAAACCGAAACCCCACCAAGGCCAGCCACCGCTCTGGCTAAGATACGCGGCGTAGACATGCTTCTTGATGGCACCCTGCTCGCGGGCTTCGTCTTCGACGAATTGACGGGTTGCCTTTGATGGGATCTTCTTAAGGACTCCGCCATCGCCGTTGAGTTCAGCAACCTCGGGTGCATCGACGTCGGATGCTTCCTCCGAGTTGACGGCCGTGGCGGCTTCCTCATCAGCGATCTCCTGGGCAGATTGCTCGTGACTCTTGATCAACTGCAGCGTTCCATCCTCATCCAGATCAGACTTGAAGCCAGAGTGTTGAACAGTTCCGTCTCCGAGCTCAACGATGAACTTGGTCTTCGGCTCGACGAGAGCGACATGATGCGTGACAAGAATCCGAGTGCGTCCCTTGCAGAGCTCGCCGGTCAAGCACTTCTCGTAGATGTGGCGACCGACGTGGGCGTCAACAGCACTGAAAATATCGTCCAAAACAAGAATGCCGGCGCGGGAATAGATGGCTCTGGCCAGGGTAAGTCGCCACTTCTGACCACCACTGAGGTTGATGCCGTTGGCTCCCAGCTCGGTCTTATCTCCATCCGAAAGCATTTCCAGATCTTTCCTCAGGGCGCACGCATCGATAGTCTTCTGATACCGCTCTTCGTCCAAGGGAAGTCCGAACAGGATATTCTTCTTCAGGGTGGCATTCTCAATCCAGGGAATCTGACCAACAAAAGAGATGCTCTCGGGGATGATCCAGTTGTCGCGGTTGGCCTTGTCGTCGTGGCGCTCTTTCAGGGAAGGAGGTTTCGGGGCGTAAATTGAACCAGACAGAAGATCAGACTCACCCAACAGAGCCGCCAGGATCAAACTCTTTCCAGTACCTGTCTTGCCAGAGATGACAGAGAGCTCCCCAGCAGGGAATGTGACGTCGACATTGCGCAGGATGAAGCGATCCTCGTCCTTGGTCTCCTCATCAACTGGCCATGCAATCGAAGCGTTCTCAAAGGCAACATCGGGCCCATCAGTAACGGTCTGGGTCTTCTCTGGCCCATTGAGGTAGTCCTGCATTCGCTTGACGGAGACATTCGCATCGATGACATCTGTTATAAGCTCGGGAATGACAGCCAAGGTGACCTCGAGGTTCTTGAAGACACCAATACTGACAAAGGCAACCGAGGGAATTAGGTTGCCGTTGATCAAGGCGTAAACAGCGAGCGAGACGGCGGCCAAGGCGATGGGGCTGGTGATCCACATGCCAAAGAGCACAGTGTCACCCTTGAACACTTGCCAGATAGCACCGAGCTCCTTCTCACGCATGTCGAGGATTCGCTTTTCCCACTGGGGTTCCAGCGCGGAGAACTTGATTTGACGCATGCCAACGAGGGCCTCGTTGACAACGGCGAGCTTCTGATCTCTGATCTTCATCAGCTTGTCCTGCGCCCTCGAATAAATCTTGGCGTAGGTAAAGTTGATGGGGAGGAGAACAGCCCATGCCAGAAGACCGGCGCCCAGCGGCCCCCATCCAAGCAAGTAGACGAGGAACCAAATGGCAACCGCCAGCTTCGCCGTACTACTAGGGAAGAGGAACTGGAAGGCAGCAAAGTCGGATACGCGCTTGGCATCGACACCGATCAAGTTGATAATGGCCTGGCGGGACTTGAGAACACTGTCATCTTCGGCGTCTTCATCGTCGTCCTTCTTGTCCTTCTTGGCATCACCATTGGCTTCGCCATCCTTGGACTCTTCGTCGGTCTTGGAGGCTGCCTTCACGTTCTTGCGGCGCATGGACTTCTCAAAAATAAGGGCCGAGAGGGCGCCGCGGAGTGGGATGCACAACTCCGCCCAGGAGAGCCAAAACATACAGGCCTCAACCCAGGCATCAGCAAGAATGGCCAGACCAAGCCAAAAGACCAAGATCCAGACGTCCGCCGAGAGCGGCTCACCAGGGCGTCTCTTCTCCAAGGCAGTCAGAATCTGCAGGGTAACGAACGAAGGAGCCATGCTCAAAAATGACTTAGACAGAGCAATGGTCCATTGAACGGCCAGAGGCACGCGGTACGCCCAGATGATGGACCACCAAAGGTTACCGCCCTCCTTGAAGTTGTACCCCTTCCATGTCTTGGCCGAATCGCCAGAACGGGTCCAGTGGTCCGGCTTGGGAAGATCGTCGACCTCGAGGTCGCCCTTTTTGGTGGCGTCGTCGAGCAAATCACTGCACCAGCCCCATGTGTATCGACTGTAGGCGCTGACGGTAGCCAGACGATCAACCACTTTGCCATCGAAGAAAACGTCTGGTCTCCTGGGGAGGAAGAGGCCGGTAACGGTAAGAGCCAAAGAAGCGACCAGACCACCAGTCTTGAGACCGAAAGACACCGGGTTGTTCTCCAAGAGATGGCCAAAGACTTCGGTGTTTTGCAAGATCTGGACGGCGCAGAAGACGAGACCGGAGAACCAGATCAGCAATCCGAGGTTGTAGGCGCGAACCGAGTCGTTAGATGCGGCGAGAGAGACGGATTGCAGGGCCAGGAGAGCCCAGATACCAGTGGAAAGCCATTCTGCTATAAACAGCTTGTCGTAGTGACCGGTGTGAAGCGAAAGGGTAGCCAAGGTGGAGTTGGCGACGGAGAGAGCGAGTCCGGCGAAGGCGAATAAGTTGATAAAGGTCTTGGGCCAGCGATTTGAAAATACAGCCGAGGCCTCAGGTGTGCTTTTCCCGTCCTTGTCCTCGTAAAAGTGATCCTTAGGCTTGCGAGAGCGAAGTTGGAAACCTGTGAGGGCCGGAACCGAAGTAAGAGCGACGAGGCCCAAAGCAGCTCCGACCTCAATTAACAGGAGCGTCTCATCTTGCATGTTGACTCCCACGAGGAGGTTTTGGGACCGCCGGGAGTTGTCTCAAGCAGAGTTGTCGTGAGACGAAGGCAGAGAAGTGCGCCGCCTGGTGGATGAGGGAGGTTGAAAGGTTTTTAAGAATGGTGGCGGTTGGAAGGCAACCTCGTCAATTGCGCGAGAGAGGGATGAAAACGGGCAAGGAAGGCAAGGTAAGGTCCACAGTGAAGTCGGGGTGGTTTGTAAGCGCTTGCTGGTGAGGGCGACTTCCCATTCGGCAAAGTCCCGCTTAGTGAGGTGTGGTGCGGTGTTGTTGAAGCTAAGGTAACCCCGGGAAAGAGGTCCACGAAGCTATCGGCCGGTTGGGTCTTCCTGGATTCACCGGACGGCGGGCCGCTGCTGGAAACACGAACTGATTCCACGTTTCACCGTGTCCCGGTCGGTAAAGGTCGAGGTTGTCAAGATTCAACAATGCTGCAAAGCACCCACAGCATGCACTCGTCGGAAATAAGATCGGAGAGGCGCCGTTGACAGCCCGTGGGGGTGGTTGGTCGCTGCGTTCGGTTTGGTGGGCGCCGAGACGGAGCCGGTGGCGTCGCGGCAAGGTTTGGTTCGTTTCGTGACGTGACTGACTGACGTCTGTCGCTGCCGACGTTGTCCGTTCAGGACGATAGGCAAGCCAAGCTTCGATCAGAGGTTGATGGCACACCGGGGAAAGTGACGATAATAGGGCGATGGGAAGCAAGGACGGGCCAAGCCAAGCCAAGACAAAGACTTAGATCGGACTACAGAGGTCAAGTCAAGTCAAGCCTTTCCAAGGCCTAGCTAGCTAAGGTAATCAATCAATCGTAATGATAAGATACGCAGTATCCGTTTGAATCACCAGATCCAGGTCCAAGGAAGAAACAGCAGCAAACGGCGCCTGAGGTTTGGGAAGAAGGAAGGAATCAGGAATCAACCAGCAAGAGGAGCCGCTTACCACCAATTCATTATATCTCCCAGAGGTGGAAGTAGCGGCTGACACCATTGGTGAATCAGACAAGGAAGGCACTTTCCCTTTTTTTTTTCTCCTCCCGCGTAGCTACACTATCGCCGCCAACTCGCTCGCGTTCGTGGTACTTTTTTCTTTCTTGTCATGGACCACACCCCCCCGTCTTTCTCACTCCATCCCATCCCATCCCATGCCAATCCACGTCCACATCCACATCCGCATATCCCCCATGTCACTTCTCTGCTTCTTTTGCTGCTGACCGGGGTCATTTCTGCACTCCATCCCGCCATCTGACGCTTCTTGCCCGCGCTTCTCCCCCAACTGCAGTGCCTGGAAGTTTTCAAGTCGGATCTGCCCTCGCGCTTCACGACCCCGATCTGCATCAACCTGTCTGCCGCACTTTTGCAGATGAAGATGCCTGCTCGACGACGATGATGCTATCATAACTTGTAAGTTTTCACACTGCCGCCTGGCAGGCACCGAGGCCGCAACCTGCATGTGTTGACGATGACGTTGGCCAGGTTGATGGCTGTTGACATGGCTGACCTAGGTTGCCGTCGTTCAAGGGCGTCCATGATCACAAACCACCATGACGCTTTGAGCACGGTGGTTGGTCCGCGGCCGCCGTTTGACTCATCGGCGGAAACAGATAATCGGGGGAAAAAATGCCAAAGAGGCAATGGAGGGTGACAGGTGGGTTTGCGGCTTGGCAGAAGTTCCTCAGGACCCTGGAGGCATGGAGCAACGCCAATCTACGAATCGCTATCCGTAGGACCAGTACGAACTACCTTACGGATACACTACAAAGTCCCATCCACTGCCAGCCCGACAACAAAAAGTACGCAGGAGTCAGTCAGGACGGCTGGTATCCGTACAGACGGACGGCGGGGGCAAGGTTGCAACCTGCGTTCGCGCTTGAACGCTGGGACGGTGCTGCCGCCCGCCTGTTAGTGCATTAGCCTGAATGCAGTCATCCTGCACTAACATGGTGCTAATGCCACCTGCAACATGCCTCCACCCTCCACCTCCTCCGGCGTCAACCTGCCCCCCTTCGACCCATCCGCTTCCGACTTGCCGGGTAGTTATCCTGGCATGAACATGCCGTCCATCGGTCTTGATGGGTGCGTCCTGCAGTGCTTTCTTGCGGCCTACCGACGGATGGGATACCAATGCCAGGCAGAGATCCAGTTGCGTATCTCGTGCAGAGTACACCACGTTGGCGAGTTTCGAGAAGACTCAGTCCCGACTCCATGGCAGGGCCCAGACCCAGATCCAGGCCCCTCCGAGGATCGTGACGAATTCATTCCGAGACGAAGAGAAGACTCATTCATGTCTGGAATAGGCAGGTCAGAAACGTTGGTTATCCGGCCCCGTCCAACTTGGAACCTCCCACATTCAAAGTCGGAGGCTCCTAATTTGCGGAACACGGGTCCTAGGTCTCATGGGTAGCCCCAAAACTGCGCCGCAGGCACATCATCGAGAAGAAGGGCGGTCAGCCTAGCAAATCACGGCCGGTGGATCTTCGCCCGGCCGGCGAGTCGAGTCGTGTGATGGGTCCCGCCATCCCGCCGCTTTTTTCGCTCCTGCATTCCCGCCCTTTTGCTGACGCCGCTCGGTATGCCGTTTTCTCTCAGCGGTTGGTAATAGCTCACTCTCTATGCAGCCCTTGTTTCGAGCTGTATTGTTACCTAGCTTAGGTAACTCGCGGGGCGTACAGAGTACAACTCAAGTCCGTCTATTCACCACCCGAACGGGACCACGAATGCGAGCAGGCCTCTTAGAGATGCGCTGTAGAAGACACCGGCACGTCGACGCGTTTTGCTGTCTTGCAATTACTGGAAACCATGGGTTCTTGCTCACTCACCTTTGACCTTACCTTACCCTCGAGCACCTGCCCAAAGGGTTCCCATTCGATCAGGCAGCCGCTGACACACCATCTCGCTTCGCACACTTGTAATGCAACCTGGAGGCACCGCTTTGGAGTTTGTCCTCGAACGGTTTCCTGTTATCTATCCGCCCTAAGAGAGATCCAATCTCACCTTGCTGCATGGAGGGCCACATGGGCTGATGCCTCCCACTGAGGCCCTCTCCGGTGTCCGTGTTGGTTGACGCAGCCAAGAAGCTCGGCCATCTCTATCCATTGGGTCTGACGTTGAGTCGGGAGTCTAGTCTAACTACCCGTTTCAATTGCTGTACACCACTCATACCCTGATTTTGGCCTGGCAAGAAGAATTATTAATCTCATGCCTGGTGACTATGCTCTGCGGCAAGAAAACGTCTCAAACACATGCCACAGAAATCTCGATCTGTGAAGGCAGCCGTTTCGACGCGGCCATGCATCCAAATCATGATGTTCAACCCAAGGCCCCAACTGACCTCGTCCTGGTACCCTTCGGTATGTGGGTGACTCCTACTCAGCATCTCATGTTTCGAAACATGCCGTCGTCGACAACATAAGACGGGTCATCAGTCTGACCAGCCACTTTTCCTGCTGTTCGACTCATCCACCGGGCAGCGAATCGAAATGTCACCGCAAAAAGACACAGTCACAAAAACTCTTGGGAATTGAGTCGGACAGAGCAAGCAGCCTAAATCTTACACCTCCGGAGATGATCTTCGCAGGGCAATGCAAGCGCAGGCGAGTAGTCACCACAGGCAGATCGCACAGCGGCATTGAGTTGCCGACGTGGTGTAACAGCCACAAATGAGGCTCCTCTGGCTCTGCGATTGGCTTTGCGCGGGCGACGCATCCAGTCGCCTTGTTCACCGCCAACGCCAGGAAAGTCGAGACGACTTTTTCTTACCTGTGTTCAGAGATTGTGCACAACGTCCACCCTGGTTTCAGTCATTGGCGCCGTTCTGAGTGTCCAAGACTGCGACAAAATGGATGCAGCGAAATCGGCCTTGCAGCCGAAAAGGATTAAAGAGCCATCTTGGGGCAACCAGGAAGGTGCAGATGTTTGAGTTGACTCAGGAGATGAGGAGACGGATCAACATTAGCTCCCTTAGCAGCGAACTCTGCGGATGAGTGCCGGAGCCGAGAGGAAGTGTAGATCAGGCCGAGTTCTCGTCCGTGTCTGAACGATTTGCAAGCTCTTGCTAATACGACGACTTTGCACAAGAAGGCCGCCCGCAAACCTTCTTTTGAGGCAGAGAGCAAATCGGCTGTCGCGTTGCGGTTCGGTGATGTGCCCTGGCGGCAGTGAAACAAGGCTGGTCGGATGCCTTGAACCAGAATGGACCGGGCCGTCGCTTTGGCTGCGGCTGCAGCAACCTTTCCACGACCCGGTTGGGTTGCTGTACTGCTGGTGCTGAGCGCACACCTTTTGGTGTCTCTGGTGCATGTCGCAGGTAAGGTAAGGCGGCCCAACGGTGAAGCTTACAAACAGACACCTGCAGAAGAACTGTGCCATTGAGTTTTGCAAAGTTTATTGCAAGAACGACTCTCACACTGCTGCTGGTAGTTCAACGCTGAAACGCGTCTTTTTGAGAGGGGCAGAGTGAATGCTCTAGCGGCCAAGGGGAGCAGATATGGAATGGGGCGGAGATGTGGATTACAGTGTGCAGCAATTTGCATTAGCTGGGCCTTGATTGGCGCAGGAGGGGGGGAACGTCTGTCAGCCCTGTAGCAACCACATCTGACGCTGAGGTGGTGTTTGATGAAAGATCCCCCGCCTCTCCGACGGGGTTGTTGACGGATACGATAAATGATAATGAATGTGGATGGGAGGCAAAAAGCAAAATCAACGATGGAAGAAAAATGAAAAATCTCCCTTGAGTGAACAGACCGAAACAAAATGCAAGAAACAACCGGCAATGCTACCGAACACGGTTACGCCGAGCCCAGCAGAGAGCAAGCACAAAGGGGAGAGAAGAGAGGTGAGAACCCGACAAACCATCTGATGACATGGAACCCGTCCGTCCGTCCCATGATACCTTATTGTGACTGCCACTCGTTACTCTCGTCGTCTCTTGTTCTGGTTTTCTCCCAGGTAGAAAGTGCATACGTTTCGACGTGTTGCGCCCACTGCCTCAAGCCCGCCGATAGTTGCGTCGATCATTTCGAAGGCCGGGGGTTTTGGTTTAGGTAGGTAGTCTAACGGTGGTTTCCCTGTTTCTGTTGCCCCGAGGTGACAATAGGGAAAACCTAGTAAAAGGTCAGTGTCAAGTCCGGTAGCCTACCTACGTACTTATGCATTGCACTATCGTCAGTCTCAGTGGACAGTGATAAGGCTGCATGCAGCTCTCATGTCATCCGCCAGCCACAAATGACAAGACACGGGAAACATGATGAGAATGAAGGATTGCTACGGATACTTACGGATAGATACCTGCTAATAATGTACAGTAAGGGAGGGCGAAGAGTTAGGAAGCGAGTAAAAACAATAGCGGGTTGAGAGGCAGGTCATTCAGGCTGTACCTAAGGTAGCCAATGGCACGAAGCTCGGTGAGCAAAACAGCGGGCTGACCCTCGCCCCCGTCCGAGCTCCATGATTGGCCAGAGTCGCGTTGATTGCGGCTTCATGTCCAGCACCTTCCCTGTCTTGCTCCGCTGGCTTGGCTGCTACAGGCTCCTCACCTCAGCTAAGACGCTGCCGACGCTGGGCGCTGCATTCATTGCTGCAGCAGTGCAGGCGCAGCGGCGGTTGTGTGGGTAGTGGAGGTTGGTTGGCGACACTGTCCAGTCCCATAGTGTCGCGCCTCAGCTCACCTCAGTGCGTCAAGGTAGGTAATGTATCCATCCGTAAACCGTACCTACCTAGTGTACCGTCGTCTGAGCTCCTGCCAAACCTCCCGGTCCACGTCCAAACCAAAGCGAACCACCTCAGAATCAAACTCCACCTGATGCGGGAACGATCTTTCATTCATTATTAGTCTCCCTCGTGACAATTTCCCTTTAGCCCTTTCTCTCGATTTCATTTTCGAACTCTTCCCCCCTCCTGCTTCCTCTCCCTTTGTCCAAAACACCAATCGGCCAACCACTCGACACGTTTGGTGGTATAAACGCCGTGCCGTCTCGTCCAACATCAACCCATCCATCCCCTCGGCCAACCAACGAAGCGAACCAACCTCCCGCTGCTACTACTACTCCTGCACCTCACCCCGAAGCTGCCTCAGCTAGCCCCGATCCCCCTTCCACCCCTCAAGCTGCTGCAGATGCTCAAGAAGCAAGCTTGAACCTCCGTCGCCTGCCCACCCGTCAGCCACCGCGGACGCTGCAGACTCGCTGCACGAAGCTTCCCGACTCGAATCGTCGATCCAAGCTCCTGTCGGTAAAACTTGATCTTCGGCAACAACCCAACCGCACACGTGCCCTCCCCGCCGCCGCGATACCATCGTACGAGTCGACCGCGCAGACGACAACCTGCCTCTCCCGATCCCGCACATGTCTGTCAATAATCGACCTCACGCGCAATCAAGATGAAGAGCACGCCTCTGATCATCAATTGGCATGACCAGAATGCCCCCGTCTACTCGGCCCATTTCGAGCCGCAAGGGAAGGGCCGGCTAGCAACGGCTGGAGGAGATAACAATGTGAGAGTACGTCGGATTTTGATACCCGCACCCGCACCCGCGCCCCCGAGGCTGACGCTATACACAGCTCTGGAAGGTCGACAGTGATGGAGAGGATCGCAAGGTCGACTACCTATCGACCCTGAGCAAACACACGCAGGCTGTGAATGTCGTCCGATGGGCCCCCAAAGGTACGAGAACTGACGGCGCAGCGCTGCACCCCAGCAATAGCTAACCTTCCATTTGCCAGGTGATATTCTTGCGTCTGCCGGCGACGATGGGAATGTGATCCTCTGGGTCCAGTCCGAGCATAGTGGTCCTGCCTTTGGCAACGAGGGCCTCGAAGACAAGGAGACGTGGCGCACAAAGCACATGTGTCGATCTAGCGGATCCGAGATATACGATCTCGCCTGGTCGCCCGACAGTCAATTCTTCATTATCGGAAGCATGGACAACATTGCTCGCATCTACAATGCCACCAGCGGTACGCCTTAATCTCTTAACAGGGCCTTTGCGCATGCGGTTGCTGACCCGAGCAGGTACTCTCGTTCGCCAGATCGCGGAGCATAGTCATTACGTCCAGGGCGTCGCGTGGGACCCTTTGAACGAGTATATTGCGACCCAGTCGTCCGACCGATCTGTTCACATCTACTCCCTGAAGACGAAAGACGGCCAACACACCCTGAGCGGTTCTCACGACGACAAGCCTTCAAAGATTGCGAGCCATAACAAGAGCGATTTGCCGCCCAGGCGTATATCCTCTAGCAGCCCGGCACCTCCAGACTTTGGTAGATCTTATCTCTCCGTCGAGGCAGCCGTGGGCTCCCCAGTCCCTTCCGCTCCCGGCACCCCGACCTCGATAGCTCTCCCGATGAACCCGCCGAGTGTGATCAGCCATAGCAGACGTTCGTCCTTCTCGTCGAGGCGCTCGCCCTCCCCGGCCCCTTCTATGCCTCTCCCCGCTGTGATGCCGATCGAGCCTTCACCAAGCACGAAGCCGCACCCCTCGGGCAGCCTTGGCACTCTGGGGACGAAGAATGCGCTCCTCTATGCCAACGAGACACTTTCGTCTTTCTTCAGGCGTCTAACTTTCACCCCTGACGGAAGCCTTCTACTCACCCCAGCTGGCCAGTATCAGACTCAACATCCGTCAGAAGGCAATGGAAAGCCGACATATGAGGTTACCAACACGGTATACATCTACACCAGAGGTGGCATCAACAAGGCGCCCATCGCTCACTTGCCTGGCCACAAGAAACCTTCGGTTGTGGTCAAGTGCTCGCCCGTGTTCTACACCCTGCGGACGTCCCCGCCTGTTACCAAGCACATCACCATCGATACGTCATCTTCAGAGGAGCCTATTCCGGCGCTCCCAGAGCCTGTCTCGAAGCCATCAGCGGTCACTTCGGTGATGGAACCACCACCGCCCCCGACTTCAGTCCCCGACTCGTCTACGCCGACAAGCAAGCCCGAGACGGGTGCTTCCACCCCCGGCCCCAAGGCAGCATTCGCCTTGCCGTATCGCATGATCTATGCCGTTGCTACCCAAGATTCTGTCCTCCTTTACGATTCTCAGCAGCAAACCCCAATCTGCATCGTCAGTAACCTGCACTGCGCCACATTTACTGATCTTGCCTGGTAAGTTCTCATCTTGAATTGATTTTGTGATATGCTTACAAGTGTGTAGGTCGACGGATGGATTGACGCTCCTGGTATCCTCGTCGGACGGTTTCTGTTCCACGCTCTCGTTCGCGCCAGGCGAGCTCGGACAGGTTTACCAAGGAGATCTGCCGACACCCAAAAATCCCACTGTGCCGGGTGCCACGCCTGCGACAACCTCCTCAAGCCAGGGCACCCCCATCCCGACACCCTCGTCAGTGTTCGCGCCGCCCTCCCCTTACCGCAATGGATCAGGCCATCATCATCGGAACTCGACGAGCTCCTTCACTGCTCCGTCGCCGCCTCCAGCCGGCTTCGTCAGCCAGAGGCCCCAGTCGCCTGCACGATCGAACTCTACTTCATCTGTAGCGACTCAGTCATCGCAGGTGGTGACCAACCCAAACCTCATAGTCGGAAGTGTTCCCGGCATTGCTGTGGCCAACTCTACCAAGGTCACCGGTGTGCCCATTACGACTCCACCCGAGACCCCTCGAACCAACGCTGCCGTCCCAGCCAGCTCGGCAGCAGCTGGAACAGCACCCAGCGCGACACCTGCCAGTGGGACAAAGCGAGAAGCCAGTGAAGGGGACAAGGAAGAGGGCACTGAGCCCAAGAAGAGACGGATCGCGCCGACACTGGTGGAGCAGAAGCCTTGATTGGCATTCACATATTCAGTGCGTCTGGACCGCGACATGTACAATGAATCATGGAGAAAAAGCGTTGCTTGGATGCGGAACATGAAATTAAGGCGAACAATGCCAGCTTTGATGAGGAGCAAAGAAGGCCTTTGCTGAGGCAGAAGTGACTGGCATTGGGAAATCAACACGCGCGAACGGATTTGTTTGCATGGCATGGCGTTGCTAGGGTATAACCAGGACGGAAGCACGAGGTTTCTTGTTCAAGGGAATGGAGTGCCTCGTCGATAGATTTCCTTCTGAATCCCAATATTTTCTGAGTACTGAAGTGTAAATGATGGGTGACTAAGCTTTCGAAGGGCCAATCAATTGCAACCATGAGTGAGGGCCAAAACTTGTGGTGTAAACTCATGCATCCTCATTGAGTACTCACTCAGTCAAGTGCGAAATGAGACTCATCTGAAGCATGGGACTAAGCCCTCGGTCACCCTTCCTCTTACATCACCACCGCCAACACTGTCATTTCAGCCTGATGAACACATGGCCACCAAAAGCCCCGCCAAGAGGCCAAGTAGCCCGGATCTCATCCCAAATCCATTCATAAAGAAGAAGAATCTCGAGTGGTCGTTGGATGTGCCCCAGACACAGTCCCCAAACGCAAAGCCTGAAGAGGCCGCCCGGGGGAGGATCTCTCCCGCAAACGCACATGCTCCTCCTCCTCCTCCTCCTCCGTCCGGCCCGTCGCTCTCCGCGGCCCTCGAATCTGGCGCCGCCTCGCATCCGGACCCGGCCTCGCACTTCTTCACACACCTCGCCGCACACGTGCTCGCGCCGTATCCGGCCGGGACGCCGCACCTGGCCCCGGCGACGGCGCAGCGGGCGCTGTACGAGGACAACGCGGGCTCTGCGCGGGGCGCGCATTTCGTGGTGCACCAGCACGACCACCCGGTCGCGGGGACGCACTACGACCTGCGGCTGCAGATCAACGAGACGAGAAGCGTGAGCTGGGCGGTGATGTACGGGTTGCCGGGGGACGCGAACTCGCGACGCCTGAACCGCAATGCGACGGAGACGCGGGTGCATTGTTTGTGGAACCATGTCGTTGAGACGGGGAGCTGGCATACGGGGAGTCTGGTTGTTTGGGACTGTGGGAGGTATGAGGTGCTGGAGAGGGGGC